>JAODAL010053499.1:0-25258 GCA_025379985.1 Phyllomedusa bahiana
TGCTTTAATTCCGTAAACAAAAAAGGGGGTTAAAAACTTCCTAAATTCCGGTTTTTGAAAATTTTAAGGGTGATTTCTAGATGAGTCATTTAGGGGATACAACAAACGGTAATCAAAGTCCGTTAAACTGGCGGCCCCCTAAAAATATGTTATTTCAAATTTTCTTAAATTTTTGAAAATTATACAAAATTTTATAAGCCCCCTAATGTCGTAAAAAAAAAGACATTTGAAAAAAAGATGCCAAACACAGCAACATTGGAGAGCTAGTTATAAACTATTTTAGTAAAATAACTACTGTTTTTTAATGCAGAAATTTTTGAAGTTTGAAATTGGTAATATGTTCACATTTTTTCCCCATAATTTGATATTTTCACAAATAAACAAAAATTTTTGGACAAAATTTCTTAACTATCTTATAGCACATGTGTCACAGAAAACAATCTCTAATCCATGGATAGTTAAAGTGTCAAAAGTTATTTTCACAAAAAGTGCACATGACAGGATTCAAAAGGGCTCTGTCAGAGAGGCCAAAACTGGTTCCGGTGGTAAGGGGTTAATAAACTTTTATTCAATCAAAAAAAAAAAAGGTATTCTGCGTTATTTTGTAAGAGCCGACAAATATTTAAAAGCCATCAATGGTTGGGTTGTGGCCTTTATTATAGACAAAGTCTAAACTTTACCAACAGAATCTGGAAATGTAAAGAGCCCCTAGCCTCTTAGTCATGTAGTGTATACCTTAACCCCTTCATGACCCTGGGTGTATCAGTACGTCGAAGGGCCGCTATGGGGCTTTGCAGGGGGATCGCTCCGCGACCCCCCCTGCACAGCCGCCGGGTGTTAGCGGCAAATCGCAGCTAACACCCGGCAGTAACAGCGCCGGCGGGTGGCTCCGCCCGCTGGCGCTGTTTTACCCATCAGACACCGTGGCAAAGATGGTACGGTCGGTATGGTCATCGGCACCGGCGCAGCTATGCTGCGCCAATCCGACGACCGGGCATGGTGGTGGGGAGCCCTGTGATGGCTCCCGTCACTTACTCTCGCCGGTTTCCCCACTTCCGTCCGCAGACAGGAAGTGGGAAACCGCCATCTTGTACACCCTAATGCCATTTCCTATTTCAAAGCATTAGGTTGTATTAACAATCGCGCCCCCTATGGTCAAGCACCATAGGGGACAAATGTTACCCGTAAAAAAAAAAAATAAATAAAGTTTTTTAAAATACAAAAAAAAAAAAAAGATATGAAAGTTCAAATCACCCCCCTTTCCCCATTTTAAAAAATAAAATCATTTAAAAAAAAAAAAAAGTTACATATTTGGTATAGCCGCGTCCGAAAAAGTCTGATCTTATAAAAATAAAAACATCATTTATCCCTACGCTGAGCACCGAAGAAGAAACAAAATTCCAAACGCCAAAATTGCGTTTTTTGGTCATTTTATGTCACTCAAAAAAATGGAATAAAAATGATCAAGAAAGTCGCATGCATTCCAAACTACTAGCGATAAAAGTAAACTTCAGCCCGCAAAAAAAGCCCCTCACTGATGTCCGTAGGTGTTAGTACAAAAAAGTTATTGGTCGCACAAACTGGGGCCGCGGCGCAAAAAGTCAAAAATAGAAAATGTTTGGATTTTTTTACGGTACCAAAACATAAAATAAATCCTACATGTTTGTTATTGCCCGGGTGCGTAACAACCTGTAGAATATTGATAAAACATTATATATACCGAAGATTGAAAAGCTGCAAAAGCAAATCACCCAGAAACATGGCGAAAATTTCGTTTTTTTTCACAATTTGTCCCACTTGGAATTTTTATGCGGTTTCCAGTATATTCTATAGCATAGTGAATACACCATTAGAAAGTACATCTTGTCACACAAAATAAAAGCCCTCATGTGTCTATGTAGGTGGAAAAATAAAAAAGTTATGGCTTTCAGAAGGCGAGGAGGGAAAAACGAACGTGTCACAAAAAAAACCCCCCGGGTCCTGGAGGAGTTAAAACTATAGGGAGCGTTTCTGCTGCAGCAAAATTACATCCAAACATGCATCTGCGGATGCGATTTATGTAGCGCTTTTAAATTAGTTTTTCGGATCCAACACGACGTGTGAACATACCCTTACATGTAGCATACAGAGTGCAGGGAAGCCAGAACTGGATGACAGTGTTTGGGTATGTGCACACAGTGTTTTGAATACGTTTTTCGAATCCAATAAGCATATTTAAAAGCACTGCATAAAACAGCTCCAACACGCACCCAAAGTGTGCTGAGTGTTTGGATGTGTTTTTTGCTGCAGCAGAAAAGCACCCTATAGTTTTAAAAAGGGCTTTTGCTGTGTCAAACAGATCAAGAATTGACATGACAATTCTTTGAACAGATCCAGCAGCCACATCACGAAGACACATGTAAACACGCATCGGTGATCACTCATTGTTAGATGTGTGTTTAGGTCCAAAAAACTGATCCAAACACGCATCTAAAAGACGCCTTTATACTACTCGTTATAGTATCGCCTCTACGATGAGTAGCACTGCAGTCCAGTCCTGGCTTCTCTGTGCTCTGTATGCTACAGGTAAGCCTAAAAGAATTCAGCAATGTGTGCTAACTCCTCCAATCTATATAGTGCATGGAGTGCAGGGAAGCCGGGACCGCAGCAGTCTCTGCACTCACAGCAGATATAAGGAGGCTGAATCAGGATAGTGTATAATCTGTGGAGGGAGAGGACAGGAAAGTTATGCTGTCAGACTAGGTAAGCACATGAGAAAAAAGTGTCCATTCAGCATCAGGATGAAATGTGCAGTGGCTGCATCCTTAACAAGGTCCTGGGTAGTTTGATATTATTGACTTGCTGCTTCACTGTCAGGATACAATGGCTTCATTTGTGTTGGCTCTGCCTCCTGAAACTATTGTAATACAAGCATTGGTACAGTGTACTGCAGGAGTCACCCACCAGCAGCTTTGCTTAGTGCCTCACTTTCTTCTGTTTGGGGAACAATATAGGCTATGTAGAAAAAGCAATTGTTCTCAAGTCCTTGTCTTCAATTTAAAATATAGATAATTTTATTGTCATATATTAAAATTAACGCATTCCCAGCTAACGCGTTTTGGGTACCCCTGCAGACCCATATTCATGAGCATGAATAAGGGTCAGCTGGTATCCCCAAAACGCGTTAGATGGAATGGCTAATTTTAATATATGACAATTAAAATTATCTATATTTTAAAAATAGAAGACAAGGGACTGGAGAACAATCCTTTTTCAACATTGTCAGTATTGCCCTTTTGTATCCAAGGGTTTTTTCGTCTTCCACTGTCCCTTGCAAGGAATACGCTCCAATTTAGATTGCTGGGAAACGCTTCATAGATGTATGGAGACTAGTGTTTGAAGCGATTATTATCGACAAAGTTGAAAATTCGGCACGTTTTTATTTTGATGGCGGATTTTTTCGATCACGCGATAATTTAGTTGAAAAGCTGCGCATAATCTATTAATATCCGCGCCATTTTCCCAGCGCTTCCTGTCATTTTTGGCGGAGTGAGCAAATCAGCTTAGAGAATAGAGTCAGTTGAGATGTGTGTGCAACGTCATTGACTGGAATGTGTCTGGTTGCATTGGCTGAAAAATCACATGACCTCGTTTTACATTGAACATCCTTCTCCTGTTCTGCCTCAGTGCATGTCTGTGTATCATAAGAGCAGGAATGTGCGTCGGTCCTCTCTCAAAACAGCTCAGCGAAACTGTTTCTATTTGTTCACAACAGACTACTATGCTTTTACTGTGAACATTTAGAACTTTAGGTAGATTAGAGATTTGCAGAATTTTAGATACTAGCTGAGAATTTTAAAAGGAGCATCTAGCGCTGTACAGCCGTTGGGGGGGCCCGGAGGGGAGACGCTGGCGAGGGGGAAGGGCGGGGGACTCAGCGGGCGAACACAGACAGACAGACAGGGTCTTTAAAAGGAAGTGGATATTTGTGCAGTCCCAGAACTGTGGGGTTTTAGAGTTTAGAACCCTTGCATTGCAATGGGTTTTTATTAACACTTTTTTTGGCCGTTATTTGGTGAACTATAACTTGTATGTTGTGCAGCCTGCACTTAAATATGAATACAGTCAATTTTGAAGTCACCCACCCGCAAAAGTTGTATTTGATATTTCAAAAACATACCTTTTATTATCCGTATTTATTTCAGATAGGTTTTTTTTTTTTTCACTGTTGGCGCAGGCCAGCATTGTTCATAGATCCACCTTGTGCACTTAAATTTGAATACAGCAATTTGTAGTCCACCCGCAGGTGTATTTGATAGGTGCAAAACTCCACTATTTATTATCCTGTATACTTTCAGATAGGTGATTTTTTCACTTTGGCTCAGGCCAGCTTTGTTCTTAGAGCCCCCTTGCACTTTGAATTTGAATACAGCAATTTTGTAGCCACCGCAGTTTGTAATTAATAGGTGCAAAAAACACTTTTATTAATCCGTATACATTTTGAAAAAATAGGGTGTTTTTTTTACTTTGTTGCGTCCCAGTTTTTTTCAAAAGCCACCTTGCATTTAAATTTGAATACAGTAATTTTGTAGTCCACCGCAGATTATTTATATGTGCAAAAAACCCGTCTTGTTATCCGTACACAATTTAGTTTACGTGTTTTTTCCACTTTGGGCCATGCCCCAGCTTTGTTCATGAGAGCCACATTGCACTTAAATTTGAAAACATGCAATTTTGTAGTCACCGCAGTTGATATATAGGTGGCAAAAAAACACTGTTTATTATCCCAATACATTTCAGATAGGTATGTTTTCTCACTTGGCGCAGCCACTTTGTTCATTGATCCACCTTGGGCACTTACATTTGAATACAGCAATTTGTAGTCACCCGCCAGGTTATTTGATAGGTAACAAAACATCAACTTTTAGTTATCTGTATACATTTCAGATAGGTGTTTTTTTTCATTTGGCGCAGGCCAGCTTTGGTTCATAGATCCACATGCACTTAATTTCAATACAAGCAATTTTGAAGTCACCGCAGGTGTATTTGATAGTTGGCAAAACTTCAACTTTATTATCCGTATACATTTCAGATAGGTGTTTTTTGTGTTCACTTTGGCGCAGCCAGATTGTTCATAGATCCACCTTGCACTTAAATTTGAAGACAGCAATTTTGTAGTCACCGCATGTGGTATTTGATAGGTGTCAAAACATACCATTTTATTATCCGAATAGTTTTTAAATAGCTTTATTGCACGTGGTTCGGCCCTAGTTTTTTCCAATAGCCACGTTGTTACGACAATTCTGATAGAAAAATTTTTCTAGCAACAGTACTCTTGTCATTGCTGCAAAAAACACAATTTCTCATCCGTGTAACTTCTGAATAAGTTTTATTGGGCTCGTTGAACTCAGTTTTGGCGCAGAAGCGCACTTGTATTGATATTTTGTTGAAACTATCTCAATTCCTAGTCCTATTGGGCATTTGTAAATCCTGGGATGAAGGAGGAGGAACACTGTTGATTTTGTTTTACGGTTTTCTTCCATCACACCGCACGCTCACAGGTATTCGCAAGGAAACATTTCAGTTTCTAATCCTGTTGGCTGTAGGAATTAGAGGATTTAAGAAATAGCTGTGATTTGCCGTTCTTTTATTAAGAGATTTCCATAACCTTCATTACCTTTTTTTCCCTCAAATTTTTATCTTTTCTGAACATGGAGCGAAATGCAGGTGGTAAGCGGAGCAAGAAAGAGGGGGGTAGGACTATGGAGGGTGAGGTACGAGAGAAGGGCTCCTTACAGTGCTGGCGACAACACGCCAAAGGCCAGTGGATCGTCGGTTATGCAGGGACGTCGGCCTGTCATCGTTGGGTCAGGGCCCTGTGAATCTCAGTAACGAACAGCGTCGCCAATCTGTTCTTTCATGTGGTTAATGCAACCTGCATCCAGCAGTCTTACTCCTCAGTCCTCTCAGTCACGGCCACAAATGTTGTCTCAGCATCGTCAGCATCCATCCAAACCATGAAGGCGAAGCCAGCTCAATGTCAACTCGTGTATCCACCATGTGGATAATCATTTTTCTGAAGACCTCTTTGATGACAAAATGCGGGTGGGTCGGAAGGCATGTTAAAAGATAAAGAAAGCCAAGGAGGATGATTTTGTTCCTGCTTGACGCCCAGTTACTGATGCCATCAGAGTGAGGAGATGGAAGCCGGTCATCGGCAAAAATCCCGGGCAGTCGGGCAATCGCCTTGCAGTGCCCTCTTGCTTGTAGCCACAGCTCCTGGTGAAGAATGTCAGGATGACCCAAGTCATCACTGTGTTGATGATGATGATGACGACATTGTGGATTCAACGTGGTCTTTTCAGCTGGAATTTGCTTGCGAGGGCGCTTCATCACTGGCACGAGGAGGAAGACGATGGGGTAGTGTCAGTACAGGTCCGCCTCTAAAAAGGGAGAGGGCGGGTCGCCAGAAGTCCACTGATGATTATTCCGCCAGCCACGGTCAGCGGAAAACCGCTCTCGCTTATCGCCGTCAAAAAGGTCCAGGACCTCTCAAGCCTGGGCATTCTTTGAGCAAACCCTGTTTCACCATCGATTACATATTGCCGCCGTGTCCGTAAACGCAATCTGTAGAGGCAAGAAATCTTAGTGTTTAACCACCACCAACATGTCTAGTCACATTGCAGCAGAATTGCATGAGTTGAATGGAGCTACACTTGCCAAAAACAGGCCACACCGATGCCGGGCTTCCAAACCACTGTCACAGCCTCTGTCTCCGCCTCCTCCTCCTCCGCCAACCACCAAGCGTTCCTAGCTGCCCATGTCCTCTCAGAGTCATTGTCAGGGATCAGCCTCTGCTTCAGCCTACACCGTCACTTCCGAGAGTTACACCGCACACCAAGACCCTCCTACCCCTACTCTTCCGCGAGTTTGACGACCTGCATGCCGGTTACAGTGGCAGTTCTAGCAGCAGCCTTCGTCTTCCAGGTATTGGGAGCAGAAGAAACACTTTAGCCCAAAACAATAACCCATCCCAAATCCCAAAAGCATGAATGTCGGCATTGCTAGGCTTTTGGCCTTGGAAAATGGTGGACTAGATGGGTTCCGCCCACGTCATGGCCTTGCATGACCCCAATACCAGATGCCGAGAAAGTCATTTCTTTCGCCAGAAAAAAGCCGTCCCTGCCTGGCCAGCCAGGGTCATCTAAAATTTCAAGTCGCATTGTTCCGCATCGGTGCTCCGGAAAAAGTCCATCGACCTCCGACACATGGACTAGTAAGCAGGGCCAAGGCCGGCTATATCCGTGTTGACATAGCTCACTGGTGAGCTGGGTGATGTCTCTGGTAGGGGTGACGGTGGCTCTCAGGATCGTGCGCGACGTCATCAAAAACGCAGGGTTCTCCCAAGGTCTTATGATGGCATCACTTGCCAGAGAAACAGGCGTGTTGAAATTAATCTGTCTTGGAGACCCTTCCACACAACAGGTCAGGAGCTAGTGGACGGCTCTCCCGCAACTGTGAACGAGCGCTGGCTGGGTGACAAGAACCTTGTGAAAGGCAAAGGTGGTGTGCATAACGGGCGAAATCTGCTGGCGCCCCTTAAAATTAGGTAGCTGGAGCCAACATCCTTGCCTGCACAATGTCACATGTAACCTCGCTGTCAGAAATTTCTCTTCTCTCAGCCCTACCCGGGTCGGGACTGCTGCTGAGGAGGCTCCGGGGTACTGAGTTCGCACTTCCGCAGTTCGCACCCTGCTTCGTCCCGTCTAGGCTGCGGTTTGCAGCGTCAGCTCGCCTCCCCGTTCAAACCGTCTCATGTTGATGTGGCAAACGCTGGAATTCCACCCTCACATTGCTTAGCGATTGTGGCGAGCAGCGCATGCCATTACGCAGTTTACGAAGTGGACACATGGTCCTGAACAAGCTGCGGTACGGTCTCGGGTGTGAGCACCTGAGAGGGAGGCAGGTGAAAGAGCTCTGCACCTGCCTTGCCAGTTTTGAGAAGCACCTAAATGGTCTGTGCGGACAATGACCTTGTCAGCTTGAGCATTGTGGTGATCTTAGTTACTTGGAACGATCGCTGACCTCTGAAAAGACAACAGGTTCCAGTCAGCTGGGACGGAGGAGGAGACAGACACAGATGCAGACAAAAGAAAGCCTTTCACTCCGTCGAATCCACAAGGCCCGACAGTTTCACATAATTTTTTATCGGTGATCTTCATTAGGCAGTGTTTCGGGGTCAAGGGCTAGTGCAAGGCGGCGAATCAGCTGCTAAGGGTGATCATCTGGGCAGTCAGGGGTCTGTGTTGAAGCTGTGCCGGAGGGGAAGCGGAGAGGAGCTATTCCTGGATCACGTGTACCGACGTTCCTGCCTTGGAAAAAGGTTGGCACGAATTTGAGGTGGAAGGAGGAAGTTGAGGGAATGAGGATCAGTTTGCTAGTGCCCTTGACCCAGAAGCTTGGGAAATCAAGGCTCCATCTCTACATGAGTGCTTTGGATGCTCATTTCCTCAAACATGAATCCTCGCATTAGGGCCATTCAAAATGAAACACAGTTTGGGTGCCACCTCCTGGATCCTCGGGTACAAAAACAATACTCAGCACATTCCTTTCCACCCCACCCAAATAGAGAGGTAAATGAGGAAATGGAGACCTTGCTGATTGAGCAACTTGGAGACATCTGTTTCGTCTGCTTCACGTTCTTCAAATGTCACCGTGGAACAACGTCAGCGACTTGACAGCAGTAGAGTGCCAAGTATTAGTGTTGAGCGATTACGTTGGCCATCGACAACAGTCGATGGTCGATAGTCGACCATCATCGACAAGATAGTCGATGGTCGATGGTAGATTATGATCGATGACCTTTAAGTTATGGTGAGTGCAACAACTCCTTCATTCTTACACCCAACAGGGCTGGAGATGGTGAATTAACATTCACAACTAGTCAAAATGTGATAGTGCTAATCTTAGGCAACTCACTTAGGTTATAAATGCCACAGAAAAAAAACTCACACACATTCACTTTCCCTGTCTTGCACCACACATGCCCTTAAAATCTGCATGACCCACAAATTAAAAAGTGCCAGATGGCAGTATGATTTGAACCATCATTTTTATTTGAACTTGGACATTGAATATCCTGTCTGATACCACAGTATGACCATTAAAACTGTCCTTGCCCACAGATTAAAAAGTGCGGGAAAAGGAGTCTTTCAACCCACCTTTGTAGTTTCATGGATTGACAGTACCTGTTTCTGGGCACAGGCATGGAGCCCAAACTGCAAGACCCCCCATTAAAAAAGTGGCCGGAAAAGAAAGTCTTTCAACACCATTTTAGTTTCCTGACATTGACTATACTGTACCTGGGCCACAGAATTGAGCCCCAAACCTGCAGGACCCCCACATTTAAAAAAGTGCCGGAATAAACTGGAGTCTTTCAACCACCATTTTTAGTTTACGGACATTGACTATACTGTCCTGGGCCACAGGCATGAGCCACCAAACCTGCATGACCCCACATTTAAAAAAGTGCGGAAAAAAGGGAAGGGTTTTTTCTTTTTTTAACCACCATTTTAGTTTCACTGGAATTGACTATACTGTCCTGGGCCACAGCAGAGCCCAAACCAGCATGACCCTGATTAAAAGTGCCGGAAAAAAGGAGTCTTTTCAAACAACATTTTAGTTTTCACTGGACATTGACCTAATTGTCCTGGACTCCGCAGTATGACCTTTTAACCTGTCTGACCACCAATATTAAAAAGTGCGGGAAAAGGAGTCTGTTGAACCACCATTTTGTTTCACTGGACATTTGACTTATACCTGTCCTGGGCCACAGCATGAGCCCCCATACATGGCATGGACCACAGAGATTAAAAAAGTGCGGAAAAAAGAAGTTTTCAACCACCATTTTAGTTTCACTGGGTCATATACTGTCCCTGTCCTGGGTAGCGCTTGCCCTCCGTATGAGTGAGGACCAATTGAGCTTCACTTGGAATAACTGGTGGTTAACGCTCCTGCTCCACCCAGGTGCCCTTTTTCTTGGCATTCTTTTTTCTCATTTTACTCACGTGCTGTAGGAATGTGTATCTGAACTTTGTTCTTTGTCCGTGTTCCATACTCCCATATCCTCTGAATATCCTTTACATCTGGTCAAGTTTTCCTGTACTCCCTTGTACAATTCAGAGGATTTTTTTTATAGCTATTTTGTACATGCAAGGTTTTTTAGTAGTTTATTTCATAGTAAGAAAGAAAACACTTTGTAAAATAGGATGGAATCCCACCAGGTTATTTTTTCTCTTTTTTTAATTGTATTAAATGGGTTGTTCATACAGGGATGCTAGCTATGTTAAAGGATCTTGCAAAACAAAGTCATTTTGCAATATGTGTACCATAACAGTGTTTACTATTTCCTGTTTTGACTGGCACCATCACCCTTGAGCACTCTTGACAATTGTAAGAACAATGTCTGTTAGAAACAACCTTTTTTTATATTCGGACCTGTAGTATAGCTGACATTTCAAAGCAAATGCCCCCAAAAAATTCATGGCATGACCCTTAGCCACCTTTGAGACAATGTGATGAACAAATTTCTGTTAGAAAAACAACATTTTTTTTATAATAGGACCTGTTAGTATTGTTGCATTTCAAATCAGCATGACCAAATAATTATAAAAATGACTTCACCAGCCATCTGTTAAAAATTGTGAGGGAGAAATGCTACTTAGAAGCCACCATTTTCTGTTCCAAACGACCTTGTTCTATTGCTGTATCTCACAGCTACATGACCCCAAAAAAATTATATATTGACCTTCTCAGCCACTATTAAAAATTGTGGATGGGAGAAATGCCACTTAAAAGCCACATTTTCTTATTCCAAAGGACCATTATTATAGCTGTGTCTCACAGCAACATGACCTCAAAAACCATTGACATGCGGAAAAACTTTTAAGATAAGTGAGTAATGGTACACGGTGTTGTTCTTAAAAACCTTACTGTCTTTTACAGTCTCCCCACAGCGAAAACCAGCAAAATGTACTGTTGGGAAAGAGAATAAAATTGCTGTAAGAAATGTTCATATTAAAAAAAACATTTTTCAGAGAGGAACATTTCTGTTTGATGAGGAATGGGAGTTAGAGCCGGCACTAATCGTGACCTCGGCACTTGGGGCCACATCATAATCAGAGATCCATGGCCTGATTCATGTTGATGAAGTCAATCGATCCACATTATCGTGGAAAGCCGGATGCCGTTTGTCTGTAATGACTCCTCCAGCTGTGGCTGAGGTCCCGCTCAGATATGACGATGCTGCTGGGCAGGACAACACCTCTATGGCGTGACGAGCCAGCTCGGGCCATTGTGCCATTTTGGAACCCAGAAGTCTATTGGGTCCGGAAACACATTACAAAAACATCAGGTTGTTGAGGACGCAGATAGTCATGCCCATGATTCGTAAAGCTGATCTCTGTGTGTTGGATGTGTGCCCTTGCATTGCAATGCGTTGGTGAGGTGGTAAACAAAGATTGCAGAGGTTCATCCATTAGGCTTCTGCCACCCTTGCCTGCTGCTGCCACGATACACCTACTTGGCACTATCTGCGTCACGTCGGCTGATGTTGTGTCCACCGTGGACATTTGGGGAACGTGAGCAGTCGCATCAGATGTCTCCAGATGATCGATCAGCGAAGGTCTCCATTTCTGCATTTTCCTCTCTATTTGGATGGGTGGAAGGAAAAGTGCTGAGTTTTGTTTGGTACCGGGGGAGATCCAGGAGGGTGGGCCACCCAGTAACTGTTGTTCATTTTGAGGCCTTAATTGCGAGGATCATGATGGAGGATAATGGGATCATCTAAGCACTCATTGTGAAGAGTTGGAGCCTTGATTTCCAGCCTCTGGGTTCAAGGGGCAGCCACTAGCAATATGATCTTCCGCAATCTTCCTCCTCCGCCTCAATTCGCGCCAAACTCTTTCAAGGCAGGGACGTCGGGTAACATGGTGTCTAGAATCCTCCTTCCTCCTCTCTCCTCCTCCGCTTTCCTCCGGCACAGCTTCAACACAGCCCTGACTTGCCTGGAGATGATGCCCTGAGTGCCGAATGGCACCTTGCACTGCCTGGACCCGAACCACTGCCTAATGAAGGACCGATGAATTCGTTGAACTGTCGGACTTGTGGATTGACGGAGAGGAATGGCTCCGTGTCCGCATCTGTGTCCGTCTCCTCCTCCGGTCGCCTGGACGGGGGGACCTGTTGTTTCAGAAGTGTCCAACGATCGTTCCAGAACTAAGATCACCACAATGCTAATTGCTGACAGGGCAATGTCCGCACTGACCATTTTTGGTGGGTTTCAAAATGGCAAGGATGGTTGCAGAGCTTCTTTACCTGCCTCCACTCTCGGGGCTCAACCCCCCGAGGTCCGCACCGCTGATTGTCAGGGCCATGTGTCACTTCGTACAGCGGTAATGGCATTGCGCTGCTAGCACAATCGCTGGAGCATGTGGAGGGTGGAATTCCAGCGTGTTGCCACGTCAACATGAGGACGGTGACGGGGTGGCCGAGCTGACGCTGCAACGCAGCCAGGACGGGACGAAAAGCACGGGTGGGCGAACGGACGGAAGGTCGAGGGTGGGGAGTGCGAAACTTAGACTTCGAGCCTTCCTCAGCAGGGCAGTCCAGACCCGGGGTAGCTCTTTAGATATTTCTGGTAGACAAGGTTCATGGACATGGGTCGTGTGCATGGCAAGGGATGTGTACAGCCTACCGTCTTAAGGGCGGCAGCAAGATTTGCCCGATATCGCTCACCACCTTGCTGGCACAAGGTTCTTGGTATCCCAGCCAGCGATCGGTCTCGTTGCGAGGTAGAGAGAGCCGTCCTCACTGCTCCTGACCTGTGTCCGTGGACGGTCTCCAAGACAGTTAAATTTCCAAACACGGCCTGGTTTCTCTGGGCACGTGCTGCCACCAGAAGGACATTGGGGGAACTAAATCGCTGCCACCATTCCTGCGGTTTTGAAGAGCGTGGCACGAGCCTGAGGCCACCGTCACCCAGGGACATCCACCCAGCTAACCAGTGAGCATTCACAGAGATATAGGCGGCCTTGGCCGTTGATTTACTAGTCCATGTAGTCGGTGGCTTCAGAGGGACTTTCCCGGCCACCGATGGCAGACAAACGCGCTTGGAAAATTTAGATGGACACGTGGCTGGCCAGGGCAGGGCGGCCTTTCTAGCAAGAAATGCCTGCTGGGCATATGTATTGGGGGCAGGCAAGGTCCATGACGTGGCGGAACCCATCTGTGTCCACCAGAGGAAAGGCAAAATTTCCAAGGCCAAATAGCCTGGCGAATGCCGACATTCCAGGCTTTTGCTTTGGGATGGTTTGGGGTTAAGTGTTTCTTATGCTCCCAACTGGAAGACAGGTAAGGCTGGTGCTAGACTGGCCGCTGTACAGCGTGCAGGTCGTCAAACTGGCGGAAGGAGAATGGGTAGGATGGGTTCTCTGGTGTGTGCTGGCGGCCGGTGGTACTCGGGGCGACGGTGGAGGCTGAAGCGGTGGCATGATCCCTGATCATGACTCTGGAGACATGGGCAGCTGAGGAACGCTTGTTGGTGGCGGAGGAGGCGGGAGGACAGAGGGTGTGACAGTGTTGGAGGGGCACCCCCCCCCCGGCGTCGGTCTGGCCTTTTTTGGGACCAAGTGTGCCTCCATTTCAACTCATTGCATTCGCTGGAATGTGACTAGACATGTTGGTGGTGGTTTACCACCTAAGGTTCTTGCTCATACTTATGCGTTTAACGGCAAAGGCGGCATTATGACATCGCTGGTGTGAATCAGAGTTGGTCAAAGAAGGCCTAGGCTTGAGAGGTTCTGGACCTTTTTGACTGGCGATAAGCGAGTGAGCGGGGTTTGCGCTGACGTGGCTGGCGGAATCATATCATGCGGACTTCTGCGATGCCCTCTCCCTTTTTGAGGCAGGAACCGTACTGACCACTACCCCATCGTCTTCCTCCTCGTGCCAGTGATGAAGCGCTCGCAAGCAAATTTGCTGAAAAGACCACGTTTGGAACCGCAATGTCGGTCATCATCTCATCTACCAAGGTGACATTCGGCATCCAGGAGTGCGGGCGACAAGCAAGTGGACTGCAACAAGGGCGTTGCCGACCGCCCGGGATTTTGCGATTTGACCGGCTTCTTCTCCTCCTCTGATGCATCAGTAAAGGGGCTGTCAGAAGCAGAGATAATCATCCTCTTTGGCTCTTGATCTTTTAACATGCTTCTGACCCCAACCGCATTTTGTCATCAAAGGGTCTTCAGAAAAATGGATTATCCACAGTGGGTGGGTACACGATGTTGACATTTGAGCTGCTTTTCATGTTGGACGGATGATGCTAGTGATGCTGATGACGACATTTGTGGCCGTGATTGGTGAGGACCGAGGAGGTAAGACTGTGGATGCATGTTGCATTAACCCTGAAGGCAGATTGGCGACGCTGTTCGTTACTGGATTCACAGGGTCCTGTCCCAAATCGATGACAGGCCTGATGGTCACTGAACTGATGATCCGCTGGCATGCGTGTGGTCACCAGCACTGGAAGGAGGGACCTGCTCTCTCGTACCTCTACCTTCCTGTCCTAACCCCCTCTTTGCGCGCCTTACACCTGAATTTCGCTCCATGTTCAGAATTATTATCAAATTTGAGAAGGTATGGAGAGTTTTGGAAGTATCTTATTAAAGACGGCAAAATCACAGCTATTCTCAAATCCTCAAATCAAAACCAATTGCTGTATTCAAATTTAACTGCAAAGTTGATCTGATCAACAATGTGGCCTCCGCCAAAGTGAAAAAAATCACGTATCTGAATGTATTCGATATTAAAAGGTATTTTATGGCACCTATCAATTCACCTGTGGTGACTAAAAAATTGCAGTATTCACATTTAAGTGAAGGTGACCTCAATGAACAAAGCTGTAGTGCACAAAGTCAAAAAAACCACGTATCTGTAATGTTTTCGGATAATAAAAGGTATTTTTTGGCACCTATCAATTCACCTGTGGTAACTACACAATGTGCTGGATTCAAATTTAACTGCAAGGTGGCTCTATCAAACAATTTTGGACTGGGCAAAAGTTTGCAAAAAAACAGTATCTGTATGTATTTCAGATTAATAAAAAGGTTTTTTGGCACCTACTCAAATTCACCTTGGTGATACAAATTGTGTATTCAAATCTTAAAATCTGCAAAGTAGATCTATCAATTAAAGTGGCCTCCGCCAAAGTGAAAAAAAACACGTATCTGAATGTTGATTCGGATATAAAGGTATTTTTGGCACCTATCAATTCACCTGTGGTGACTACAAAATTGCTGTATTCAAAATTGAACTGCAAAGTAGATCTTTCAATAAAGCTGCCAGCCAAAGTGAAAAAACACGTATCTGATATGTATTTCGGATAATAAAAGGTATTTTTGGCAACCTATCAATTCACCTGTGGTGACTAAAAAACGCTGTCTTACATTTTCAATGTGCATTGTGCCTTCACATGACAAAGCTGTAGTGCTCTCTAAGTCAAAAAACACGTATCTGTAATGTATTCGGATAATAAAAGGTATTTTTTGGCACCTATCAATTCACTGTGGCTAACTACACAATTGCTGGATTTCAAATTAACTGCCAAGGTGGCTCTTCAACAAAATCTGGGAATGGGCAAAAGTGCCAAAAAAAACACGTATCTGTTAATGTATTCAGATAATAATAGTTTTTTTTGGCACCTACATCAATTCACCTGTGGTGCTACAAAATTTGCTGTATTCATATTTAACTGCAAAGTAGATCTGTCAACAAAGCTCGCCTGCGCCAAGTGAAAAAACCACATATCTGAGAATATATTCGGATAATAAAAGGTATTTTTGGCACATATCAAATTCACCTGTGGTGACTAAAACATTGCAGTTATTCACATTTAAGTGCAAGGTGCCTCAATTGACAAAGCTGTAGTGCGCCAAAGTAAAAAACACGTATCTGAAAATTATTCGGATGATTACAGGTATTTTTGGAACCTATCAACCTGTGCTGACTGTGGATTTAATTTAAAGTACAAGGTGGATTTATCAACAAACGGGAAATGGGCAAAATTGAAAATGAACACCTATCTGAAATGTATACTGATATAAAGTGGAGTTTTGCCCTAACAAAGAGACCTGCAGTTACTAGAAAAGATGTGTATCCGTATAAGTTCAGGTCTTGCCAATATCCGGATGTATTTCAAATTGAAAGACTGTTAATAATAAAGCTATTGCAATGTCTACACTAAGTCTTGGTAACTTTACAGTATTCTTTATAGTGCTTGTCTATTGTTTAATACAAGATATTTTTTTGACTTTCAATTCACTGTGGTGACTATAAAAATTGTGTATTCAAATTTAAGTGCAAGGTGGATATATCATCAAATAGTGGAAGGGCAAATATTGAAAATGACACCTATCTGAAATGTACACTGACAATAAAAGTGGAGTTTTGAATCTAAACAAAGAGACCTGCAGTTACTAGAAAAGATGTGTATCCTAATAGATCAGGCTGCCAATATCCAGGAAATATTTAAATAGAAAACTGTTAATAATAAAGCTATATGCAATGCTACAGAAGTCTGGGTGAAATCTTTATCCAGTATTCTTTATAGAGCTTGTCTGTGTTCGCCCGCGGGGGCCCCCTCTCCGCTTCCCCCCGTGACTTTAAGCAGTAGTGCTCCTTTAAAATTCCTACCTAACATATATAAAATCTTCCCATGCTCTAATCTAACTAAATTGTTAAGGATCCACAGCTAAATAGTAGAGGTTTCTCTGTGAAGAAATATAATAATTTCGCTGAGCTGTTTGGACACAAGCAGGAGTGCAAATCGTCCTTCTGCTCTGAGACGCTGAGAGACACTGAGGTGAGACAGGAAACGCTTTTACTTGTTTAAACGAGGTCATGTGATTTTTCCAGCCTATCTGCAAACCATACACATCCCAGTTCAGGCGTCGCACACACATCTAACCCTGCTAATTTTCTGTAATTCTGATTGCTGCGGCGCCAAAATTACCAGGAAGCGCCGAAAAGGGCGCAGATTCTTAAATAGATGATGCACCAGATTTTTAAACCTAAAATTATCGCATGATCTAATAAATCTGTTCACCATAAAAACTGTGCCGATTTCAACTTGTCGATAATAATCGTCTCTAACACTAAATAAAGGTATTTTTTGGCACCGATCATTCACTGTGGTAACTACCACAATTGCTGATTAAATTTTCAACTGCAAGGTGGCATCTATCAACAAAATCTAGACTGGGCAAAAGTGCAATAAACACATATATGTAAGGTATTCGGATAATAAAAGGTATTTTATTGGCACTATCAATTCACCTGGGTGGACTACAAATTGCTTATTAAACATTTAACTGCAAAATAAAAAAGTAGATCTTATCAACAAAGGAGCGGGACTGCGCCAAGTGAAAAAACACGTATTCTGTAATGTATTCGGATAATTAAAAGGATATTTTTTGAGACCTATCATTTCACATGTGCGCAAGTACCCGGACGTAGAACTGGATCCACTGGAGCACCGCAAGCGTTTGGTGATCCACGCCTGGGATCGGAAATCAAGTTAGGTCCCGGTTTTCACCAGAAGCCCGCCGCAAAGCGGGATGGACTTGCTGCGGCGGGAAGTCTACCAGGTCGTTACCCCTGACGTGACTCGTTGCGGGTGCAGCCAAGGTTATTGCTTGTTGCCAGAATCGTCAGGCAGGCTCGTAGTGGGGGACAGGCAGAAGGTCTAGGGCAGGCGGCACAGGTTCGTGGTTGTGACAGGCGGTAGGTCAGGGCAGGCGGCAGGATGCGTGCGAGGATCGGAAGCTAATGGTAACGGTTACACGGTTGTCAGAACAAGCTTGTATCGCTTTCTCTATAGGCTGAAATGGCACTAAAGATCGGCAACAGCCAGGTAAGGGGCAGGCTTAAATAAGGCAGTGACCTCAGGCTTTAGCAATTACCGGTGCACTGGCCCCTTTAATCTCCGTAGTTGCCGGCGCGCGTGCGCCTTAGATGTCGGACGCGCGCGCCGGGGAGGCTGAGAGACCACAACAGGAGCGCGGCGGGTAAGAGAGGAGGCCAGGTGGCCGGGGAGCGCGCCCAGCCGCCTGACATGCGGGCGTCAGTGCCGCTCGTGCGGTGGACCAGGGTGTGCCGCGGGACCCGAGACGGGGGTCGCGGGCCCACACGTGACAGTACCCCCCTTCGGCCTCCACCTCCTTCTGGGCCTGGAGGAAACCTCTGAATTATGTCCCGATCAAGAATTTGCTCTCCAGCTCCCAGGACCTCATCCTCGGGCCCGAACCCTTCCAGTCAATGAGAAAAAACCGCTTCCTCTGACCGTCTTACTAATCTAGAATCTCCTTTACCGTAAAGACATGGTGGATCGGTCCTCATGGAGTGGAGGAGCAAGTAACCGAGAGAAGCGATTAAGGATGACCGGTTTAGCAGGGAGACCATGGAAGGAGGTTTTTTTTTTTTTCTTTTTTTTTTTTTTTTTTTTTTTTTTTTATTTTTTTTTTTTTCTATCTATTTTTGTTTTTTTTATTTTTTTTTTTTTGTTTATGGGACCCCTCATAGTGGGGGGAAGGCGGAGCTTGTATGCTACTGGGTTTAATGCGCTTTGAGCACTGAATTGACCAGGAACCAGGGACCCAAGCTTATAGCTGGGAACCTTGAAACGTATTATTTAGGCTGACAACCACACCTTGTCACTGGCGAGAAGGTTGGCGGAGGTCTTCGCTTTTTGTCGGCTTGAGCCTTGGTGCGGGGCGGAGGCCAGGAGTAGAGAATGGTGAGTCTGTTTCCAGATTGCTGTCAGGTCCTGGACAGCTCTTCCTACAGCAGGGACATCCGAGGGCACAGAAAGGGGGAGGGTGTGGGAGGGGATGTTGCCCGTAGACCAATAAGAAAGGAGCAGCTCGCAGAGACTCCGAGTCAGTGGTTATACGTAAACTCGCCCAGGACAACAAGCTGGACCCAATCATCCTGGCGTGGGAGACAAAGTGGCGCAGGTAGCAACCTATGGTCAGGTTTACTCTCTCTACCCTGCCCATTGGGACTGGGGGTCGGAGGCTGAAGAAAAGTCCAGTTTTCATTTGTTGTTGGTTACAGAGGGAGCGCCAGAATCTGGAGACAAATTGAACGCCATGGTCCGACACTATGTGTGAGGGAGCCCATGCTGCCGAAATAATATGAGAAAAAATAGACTGGCAGAGCGAGGCGCTGAGGGTAGGCCGGCAGAGTGTGAAGTGGGACATCTTTGAAAAACCGCGTCTGTAACTACCCAGATCACGGTGTTGAAGCGGAAGGAGGGAGATCTGTTGATAAAATCATGGCCACATGGGTCCAAGGGACAGCTAGGTATAGGTAGAGGAAGAGCAGACCTGCCGGGTTTTGAGAGTGGAGACTTGTTCCGGGCACAGGCAAGCGCAGGCCTCACGAAACTCACGAAACATCCTGGGCTTGGTCGGCCACCAGTAGATCGAGAGATGAGAGAGCAGGACTATGCCTCTGGGTGCCCCGCATATGGGAGCAAAATGTACCCCATGACAATATCCCTCGTTCCGAAGTGCGGGTCGACGTATGTCTTGCGGGGGGATCTGCGTTGTAGATCTATCGGTGCGGCCGAGATGAGCCGTTCTGGAGGGATAAGGTGCCGTGGAGTGGACTCGCCTCCAGTTCAATCACGAAGCACGGGAGAGGAGCGTCGGCCTTGACATTTTCGATCCGCAGGGCGAAAATGAATGAGAAAATTAAACCGGGAGAAGAAGAGAGGACCAACGAGCTGGTGGATTGAAGCGTTGAGCAGTCTGGAGTACAGCAGTTTTTTATGGTCGGTATAGATGCTGACAGGGTGACGAGCCCCCTCCAAGAGATATCTCTTTATTCCAGTGCCAGCTGATGGCCCAGCAATTCCCCGGTCGCCGATGGAGTTGTTCTTTCAGCAGAGAAAAGCTTTTGACAAGAACCGCAAGTGAGGTCTTGCCTTTGGGCCCTTCTGGGAGAGTATGGCCAGCCCCAACCGAGGGAGGCGTCGACTCGAGAAAAAATGGTTGTTCAGTTTCCGGACAGAGAGAGCCACTGGCGCAGAGGTGAAGGCACTCATTTTAACTTAGAGAAGGCTTCCTCTGCCGCTGGTGCCAGAGCTTAGGAAGTTGCATTCTTCTTGTTAAAGCCACTATGGGGATACATAAAAAAAAATCAGCGAGGAAAAAATGTGGTTATAAATTTGCCTGTAATAGTTGGCGAACCCAGGAATCTTTGTAGCTGGCTCGGAGACCCTCAGGGGGCGGCGGCCACTGTAGGACGGCCGCAACTTCGCAGGTGTCCATCAGTAGGCCTTTGTCAAAATGATGTAGCCGAGGAATGGTAGGCCCTGCTGATGAAAACTGGCACTTCTCAAGTTTGGCTTAGAGGCGTGGCCTTGACCGTCTGAGGATCTGGCGCACGTGAACCTTGTTGGGATTCAAGGTCAGAGGAGTAAAACCAGAATGTCGTCATGGTACACAACCACGCATGTGTACATGAGGGTCCCGGAAGATGTCTTTGATGAAACTTTGGAAGATGGCTGGGGCATTGCAGAAAGGCCCAAGGGCATGACCAGGACTCCGAAGTTGCCCGGTCGCGGGTGTTGAAAGCGGTCTTCCATTCGTCCGCCCTCACGTATCGTATGAGGTTATAAGGCCCATGTAGGTCCAGTTTAGTAAAGACCTTCGGCACCTGCGTAAAACGGTCAAAAAGATCCGTGATCGGGGCAGGAGGATAGCAGTTTCGTTTACCGTGATCTTTGTTGAGCTCATAGTCTATGCATAGGACAGCAGGATTCCGTACCTTCTTAGCCACGAAGAAGAACCCGGCCTCGGCTGGAGAGGAGGGGGAATGCGGATAAACACCCCTTGGAGATTCTCCTTGATATTATGTCGACATAGCCAAAGGGTCTCAGGTTCGACAGGGTGTAAACCCTGCCACGTGGAGGAGACGTCCCGGGCAGAACGATCTATAAGGACAGTTGTATGGGCGATGGGTGGCAACGTCTCAGCTTGCTTCTCGGAGAAGGACATCGGCGAGGTTTGGTATTGGTGCAGGAAGGCCCGTCAGTGGGCTTAGGCGACCCCGAAAAAGCGGTAAGCACCGGGCGAGGTGCCACCAAACAGCGAGACTGAAACTCCGAACCCCAGCTCAGGACTTCGCCCGTCTGCCAGCGAGCACGGGAGCGTGGCGTTGCAGCACGGTGAAAACCCAGGAGAATGACGAGGGGGGACCGGGGTAGTACGTAGAACGCCAAGTCTCTCCTTGTGCAGTTACCTACTTGTAGGACCAGGGCATCAGTTCGGAATGGAAATTGGATCCTTGAGAATCTCTCCATGACCGTGGAGATGAGTAGGGGCTTCTCCAGGCGGGTCTCAGGGAGGTTATGCTGGGATACCAGGGCATACGTCCAAGAAATTTCCGGCGACCAGAGTTCCAGGGAAGCAGTAGGCCTGGAAACTGGGCCCAGGCCCAGTGCCGACAATCACAGGCATGGTCAGGCGAGGAGAGGGCTTGCTCTCACCTAGGGACGGCCATCTTCTACGTATCCTAGGTGCGCCCGTTTCCGGACGCTGAGGGCGCGTGGGAGGATCGGCCGGAAATGTCTGCACTGCCACAGTACAGGACAAAGATTTCCTCCACGTCTTCTGGTTAGCCTCTGTGTAGACCAGGTGGGCCCGATCCACCTCTGGCCTTCTTCGGCGGCAGGTGGCGAGGGCAACTGAGGCGGCCTTTGAAATACTGGGGCCAGACGAGGAAGAAGATGGGGTCTAGCTTGCTCCCGTTCCTGCCGACACCCCCCCACAAGTTCCTCTGGCGTTCCGTAGAAACGGGATGTCAATCGAGTGGCCAGGGAGATATGGTCACTCAAGAAAGACGGGAGTTCCCGGGCGGATAGAGGCATCTTGCGCGGCTGGAGAGGCCCTTCTGAAGGTGCAGTCAACGCTGCTTCATTCCACGATAACTCGGAGCCAAGTGCGGAAACGTACAGCATAATCGCTCAGATGAGTCCCCTTGGCGCAGATTTAGCAAGGCGGTCTTGGCGATGAAAGCCCGGCATGGTTCCTCGAAATCGCTCCTGAACTCGGTGAGGAATGAAGCCAGGTTAGCTGTGAACGGATGTCACTGTCCAGAGGGGGGTAGCCAGCGCCAGGGCTTTACTGGAGAGAAGGCTTAGTACGAACGCCACCTTAGACCGTTGGTAGGAAATTGGTTGCCCATTAACTCATATGCAGGGAGCATTGGGTGATAAAGCCCCTGCAGGCTTGGTGTTCCCATGGATTTGGTCAGCATAGATAGGACGGAGACGTGGACCGAGGTTGGAGCTGGAACGGAGGGAGCAGAGGGAGCCACGGAGGCGGGGTTGCTGCTGCTGGGCGGCAGGAATGCTGCATATAGCGGAGAGATGGCGGAGTTGCGGGCTTGCTGAGGGATTGTTGTGACCTGCTGAGCCACAATGGCAGTGAGGTCAGCCGTCAGACGGCAGAGGCACCTTGGCGGGTTTCATTGGCCGGATCTTGCTGTCACGTACGGACGTAGAAGTGGATCCACTGGTCACCGCAACGCGATGGTGTAAGGCCACGCCTGGGACGGAATCTAAGTAGGTCCTGGTTTTCACCTTGCCCGCCGCAAACGCGGGGATGGACTTGCGCGGCAGGAGTCTACTAGGTCGTTACCCCTGACGTGACTCGCCTGCGGTGGCAGAGCATGGTTTATAGCGTTGGTGGCTTGAATTCATCAGCAGGCTTCGTAGTCGGGGACAGGCAGAGGTCAGCGCATGCGGCACAGGTTCGTGGTTGTGGGACAGGTGGTAGGTCAGGGCAGGCGGCAGGATTGCGTGGTCGAGGACGGAAGCTAATGGTACGCGTACTCGGTAGTCAGAACAAGGCTTGTAACGCTTTCTTATAGGCCTGAAATGGCACTAAAGATCCGGCAACAGCCCCGAATGGGGCAGGCTTAAATAGGGCAGTGACGGCATATTAGAAATTCCGGTGCAACTGGCCCCTTTACATTCGCATGTGCCGGCGCGCGCGCCTTAGATATCGGAGGACGCTGCGCCGCCGGGAGGCTGAGACCGCAACAGGAGCCGGCCGGGGAAGAGAGGAGCCGGGCCGCCGGGTGACGAGCGGCGGTGCCGCTCGTGCGGTGCCACGGGTGTGCCCGGACCGGGGCGGGGGGGCCCCGCCCCACCCGTGACACCTGTGGTAACTACACAAATTTCTGGATTCAAATTTTAAATGCAAGGTGGCTCTATCAACAAAAATTGGGCTGGGCAAAAGTGCAAAAAACCGTATCTGTAATGTAATCGGGTAATAAAAGGTATTTTTTGCACCCATCCCAAATTTCCCTGTGGTGACTACAAATTGCTTATTTAAATTTAACTGAAAGTAGCTATATCAACAAAGCTGGCCTGCGCCAAAGTGAAAAAACATATCTGAAATGTATTGGGTAAAAAAAGGGTTTTTTTTGGAACCTTTCAATTCACCTTTGGGGATACAAAATTTTTGTATACTTTTATGTGCAAGGTCCCCAATGAAAAACTGTAGGCGCCAAAGTGAAAAAACACGATCTGTAAAGTATTCGGATAATAAAAGGTTTTTTTTTTCACCTATCAATTCATGTGGTAACAAACAATTGCTGGATTCAAAAATTTAAAAATGCAAGGTGGGGTCTATCAACAAATTGGACGGCAAAAGTGCAAAAAACACGTATCTTAATGTATTCGGATAATAAAAGGTATTTTTTGGCACCTTAATTTACCGTGGTGATACAAAATTGCTGTATTCCATTTAAGTGAAAAAGGGGCCAAAAGAACAAAAACTGTAGTGCGCAAAAATGAAAAAAAAGTACCTGTAAAGTATTCGGTTAAATAAAAGGTATTTTTTGGCACCCTTTAATTCACCTGTGGTAACACACAATTGTTGGATTCAAATTTAACTGCATGGTGGCTCTATCAAGCAAATCTGGACTGTGCAAAAGTGAAAAAAAAACATGTATCTGTAATGTAATTTGGATAATAAAGTAGAGATGGGCGAATTGATTCTAACGAAGTGGAATTCGTTTAGAATTTCAGGAAAACTTCGGTTCTGAACGAAGTCCAAGTTGGGGTACTTCGGGTGAAAGAAGTGTGCTTTTGATTGATAAAAATGGCTGCGAGCACATGGCGTTACATGGGGCAAAGCACTTGGGAGGAAGAAGGGCATAGCCTGCATGACATGTGCAGAGATGAAGCCAATCAGAGGACCGGCGGGATTCTGTGACGTCCCCCGCATATATAAGTCCGGGCGCGACGCTGGGAGCTCATACCGCTCTCCCTGTACTGATCAGGGAAAAGGGGCTGCCGCGGCTGATTGTTACTGAAGAACTGATTTTTATACAGCGATTTTTGTGGGGTGTCTCAGCTTTTCTCAGAGACTGCTTCTCTTAATGTTCTATTCTGATTTTTTTGGTGTATTGGGATGTGAAGTCCAGTGTGCGTCCACTGCAGCTGCATATACATTTTAATGCTATCTGCTCACAGGACATTGAAATCCAAGGGGGATCTATGCCAGTTCCTGTTCTATTCATTTAAAGAAACAACGTTTTTATAATACAATTACCACTTCATTTTTTGGCTGCTCAATTCTTTTGCGCAATTTACATCCAGGGGTTAATTATCGTTGTTCTGCTGTTGTGATGACTCCAAGAAACCGTCTTTTTCAACCGCCAAAAATTCCAATTTCCCTGCACCATAATTCACAAGCGAAGGTTAATTACAATTTTTTCTCTTGTTGTGTAGCATAGAAAACACGCATTTTAACACGCTACAAAGCTAGTAGCTTGTGGTTGCTCAATTCTTTTGCGCAATTTACATCCAGGGGTTAATTAACGTTGTTTTTCTGCTCTGGTGACTCCAAGAAAACCGTCTTTTTTACCGCCAAAAATTACAATTTTCCTGTACCATAATTTACAAGCAAAGGTTAATTACAAATTTTTCTTTTGTTGTTTAGAGTTTTAAACATACAATTGTAACACGCTACAAAGCTTGTATTTTCTGGTTGCTCAATTTCTTTTGCGCAATTACAATCCAGGGTTTAATTACCCCGGGTTTTTTTCTGCTGTGGTGACAAAAAAAAAACCGTCTTTTTCACCGCCAAAAATTACAATTTTTCCCGAAACCATAATTCACAAGCAAAGGTTTAATTACAATTTT
>JAODAL010053500.1:0-25257 GCA_025379985.1 Phyllomedusa bahiana
TTTTAAATGGCTAAAAGACTGGCTAAAAGCGTTTCTAGAACAGCAGGCTTTGTAGGGTGCATGCACTGGCTACTACTTACCAAATGTATTCAAAGGATGGACAACTGGTAAACGGGCAACAGGAGCATGAGCAACCCACATGAGGCGGTGAGGGCAGGCCAATATAGTCTTACCTTACCTTATCTTACCTTATCTACCGTAGTACAGACTGCAGAAAAGGTTGATGCTGGCTATGATAGCAGGGTATTGGAAATCACAGCTTGGTAGGAATGGGACTATGGAGCATAAGCCAGTTACGAGTGCTCATCCTGACCGCTTTCCACTTCTGAAATGGTCAATATCAGAATTAGACCACAGAGAAGTGGAAAAAAGAATTTGGTCGGAATTATCATATGGATGGCCAGGTGTGTATGTGCCACTTACCTGAGGAAGAGATGGTATCACAGTGCACTATGGGAAACAGGCAAACGAGTAGAGGCAGGGTGATGCTCTAGGCAATGTTTTGCTTTACATCCTGGCATTTATGTGGTTTTTACTTTGACATGTACAATCTACCAAAACAAAGGAATTAGATCAAGTAAATTGCTTCATGGCAATGGTATTATCCTTTAAGCATAATAATGTGCCTTGCCACACAAATTCCACAGATTTCAATCTGACTATGTGTGGGATGTGCCAGAAAGATAAATCAGATCCATAGAGACCTTACTTCACAACTTACATACAGTGGGTGAAGACTAACTGCTAAGTTCACACACAAACATCACATATCCCCTAACCACTACATGCACCACAAACACACACACCACATGCACCACACACTACAAACCTCCAATACACAACATAAACCACACACAGGAGTCCTGCTCCCCATCAGAAGCCATCAGATGCATCAGCACGAAGGACAAGATAGAACAATACTGGGCAGTGTAAGCTGAGAGTTGACAAGGAGACAAAAAAATCTCCCAGCTTTGTTTGTGTGGTGTCCAAATTATAAATTAACACAAGAGTGTATGTGCACATACATCGGTGAAAGAACAAGAGACATTTCCAAGATGTCGGCACAGCATTTTTCTTTTATTAAAAGCTTGGCAAGAGTTTTTATAAGTTTCAGTGGTAGGAGTGCCGTTATGCAAAACAGATAATTATGTTGTACAATAAAGATATACTATCATTTAAGAAACACCTTTTCATTATCATTCATTTATTATAACAATCGACACATTAATAATAATTTATTGGTCAGCTTAGTAATAAAAACACACCTCTAATTATTCTTAAGCTGTGGTTAGTATGCATGATATAAGCATTTTGAGATATCTAAAGATCATTGTTTCTGCTGCGCATGACAGGAAGGCACGGCTTAGGCTATGTTCACACGGCTTAAAATTGGACGTATTTTAGTCCGTAATTTCGAGCCGGAGTGCGCAAATTATGGTTGGAATATGTCCAAGTAATTACGGTAATCCACAGATCTCATAGAGAACTATGGATTACCTCTCCTCTCCCTGCTCGGCGAATCCGCCGGACGGGGAGATAATTGACATGTGAATTACTAGCGGCATATACGTGCCGCTGGTAATACAAGTCTATGGGCCGGCAAGGTGCTGGCCCCCCGCATCCGCCCCCGCCCCCGGCCACACGGCGTAATTGCGTAATTACGCCCTGCATTTAAGCCGTGAGAACCGAGCCATACGGTTTTATCTCTAACCTTCTACTTCTAAGTACTTAACACTCTGCGTTAGGATATGACCTTCGGAAGCTAATAATACGTAGGAATGTTGATAAGTATGCACAGGCCAATTCTGTGAAAAGCTAGGTTTTTACAATAATAAAGCCAGGGGGGGAATGTTGGGGGAAGTTTAGCAACAGAACACAAGTTGTTGGCTCAAGATTTAACCTGATGAAAAAGTACTGTTAATTCCAAAAAAACTTAAAACTTTTAATCACCCTTATAGAACTATAGAATTTATGAAAGAATTAATATCCATATCACACCACAAACACATACACCATAAACAACACACATACCACATGCACCACACACTACAAACCCCCAACACACAACCTAAACCACACACACCCACCTCCCATACACAGTGACAGACACACACACATACACACATTATACATACTATACACACAAACCACACACACAGGAATCCCGCTCCCATGTCATCAGAAGCCATCAGAACCATTAGCATGAAGGACATGATAGACCAATACTGGGCAGTGTAAGCTGTGAGTGCACCAGTGGGGTTAGATACAACACTTAAAAGCTCTATTCTCAGCCTCTCTTACCCTGTAGTTCTTTCCTACCTCAGCCTTTCTCCATAGCCCATTCTATGGGCAGCATGTAACCTGATCAATCTATAAGATGATCTATTTTGAAAAGAAGGAAGGCACTTGATAAGTGGAGAAAGAAGCATTTTTTTCCAATAAGATATATAAATGAAGCAAAGCTTAAGGCCTTGATCAAACTTGTGTCAAAAGTTGAATTCAAAGCCTCCATCGCACATTCTGTCGAAAATCATAGAATAAATAATGCAGCATGCTGCACTTTTTTCCATTTAAACAATGGTCAACTCAATGAAAACTTGATGGACTCTTTTGTAGTCAATAGGATCCATCGGGCGCCATTGATGTCCACCGTGAAATGGATCTGGTTCCACCTCTGCGACAAAGGCTCTGAATGGAATATGTGACCAAGATGTGAGCCTAGCCTTAATTGACATTTAAGGATTGTTCACACGGCGTAAAGTGCGCGCCACAATATGCCTGGTGTTTTAGAAATACGCGCAGGTAGGCCCCATTCACTTCTATTATCCACGGCGCGTAAACACTGGGAAGAAGTGACATGTCACTTCTTCCCAGCGTACATGCACGCCAGTAATTCATAGCTCTATATGAGAGCTATGAATTACCGCAATTGCAGGGCGCATTTCAGACGTATTGCTGTGCCAAAGTACGCCTCACAATTATGCCGTGTGAACATACCCTAACACAATTATTCTCTTGGTACAGAATATTATAATCAGCCTTTTCAATAGTTTTCAATGGCTTTTGTTGTGTCCTAATACAAAATAAAGTTGCACATATTGGCTTTTATTTAGTAAAGGTTAATTACTATTGGCCTAATGTGCAAATAACAACTGTAAAACATCCTTGATTCTTTAATAATTATGTTATATTGGGATGTGTACTTGTCTTAACAGCAGTAGCACAGCAGGCACCTTCCTCTATGTTCCCTAAATTATCCTTCTTTGCTCTCTAACGCTAACTTCATGGTTGCAGATTGGAGGACAGTAATATTATGGAGGCACAGAACTGTGCTTAAATGACAGTATATATTCTTACAAAACTGTACTGGTGTGTGGTAAAGTTTAGAATGTGTACTGAAATTTCTTTATCACAGAAACCACAGTATCCTTTACAAACACACAGCTCAGGAGTTTGTTCCTTGTTATTGATCGAAGACTATGCTCATTTACTGTGACTTTCATCCAACCTCCAAATTACCAAACCTGCTGGCAAGCAAACAAGGGAAATACAACAAAATTAAAAGTTGCAAAGGTGGAAAGGGGGCACTTTTCAACTCAATCCCTTAAAAATAATTCCTTTTAAATTTAAATTAAAGATGTAGGCAGGGCCCCTTTGTCACAATTAAGATTTGGAAAATTGAAGAATAACAAGGGAAGGGCTAGCTCACACAGTTTCTTGAAGAAGCCCAAAGAACCCCTGAAAGGTTTCCCAAGAAAAAAAAGGGGAAAATTTTTCCCCATCTCATTAAATTAGTTTTAAAAACATGTTCCCCAAAAGGTTAATAAAAAATTTAAAAACCAAAAATTCCCATGCGGGTTTCTGATTTTTTTTTCATTTCAAGTCAAAAGAAAATTTTTTATCTCCTGCTTGTTTACAAAAAGCTTCTCTAGTTCTAACCCATACACCGCGGGCCCCAGCCCTGTTGAGGTAAACTCCCTACTGTGTTTTATCGCCGATGGACTTTTATCTTATTTTTCTACTCAGAAAAAAATTTTAACTTTAAATTTTAGAAATTTCTGGGACCCACCCTTTTACCCCCTGTCAGGTCTCAAAAAAAGCACATTTTGAAAAATAAAATTTTTTTCTTTTCTTAAATAAAGTTTCCCTCAAAGGGACTAATACAGGTCTAGTTACTTTTAGCCAGACTCCTGTTTGGGAAACCATATTATTGTTTTCCATAAACTCTTTATCATTTACTGTATGTTCACACAAGCTAATTTTGGCGCGTATTTCGCAGCGTATTTGTGCTCTAATACGGGGCGGAATGCGTGAAAAATTTTCAGAAAAACCCTAGTTTTCATAGAGAATTTGGATTTTTGCCTCCCCCCTTTCCCCGCTGACAATATGATTTGTATTGTACGCCGCGAGTAAAGCATTTTTAATGGGGGGCCCACGGGCTACCGCCACTCCCAGGGGTACGAGCTGATCAGCGCGACTTTTCCCAAAATCACCCTTTTTTTAAAATTTTTGGGTACTTTACGCGCCGCAATTACGGCCCTGGGAACCCTAGCCTTTAAAATACCTGTTAGGCCCCCGTCCCAAAAAACACCCTTTGGGTAGTGAGTATGTGGATTCCCTTAAAACCAAAAAGAAAAAAAAAAGCAACCCCCAATTCTCCAAAAACCGGGGAAATTATCCAAAATTCTGTCATCAGCCGTCCACCTGGGTTTTGTAAGCCTTTTAAAAACACCAACAAGATAGCCGGAATAGAAGAATGCGAACCCGCACCAGATGGATTTAAAACAAAGGAAATCTTTATTTCCCTAAAGGAAATTTCCAAAAAAGCAACTTTTAGCACTAAAGTGGGCCTTTCCTTTTAAGCTAAATTTTTGGGGCGTATTTTTGCAAGGGGTATTTTGCTCTAATAAAAAGAAATGCGTGAAGAAATTTTCAGTAATTTCCCTAGTTTCATAGAGAACTATGGATTTTTGCCTTTCCCCTCCCCCGCTCGTACAAAATGAAACGTATTGGGACGCCGGGGAGTAATTTTCATGTCAAGGGGCCCGACGGGCTACTGCCCAAATCCCCCAGGGGTACGAGCTGATCATCGGGGGGACTCCCAAAATCACCCTTTCGTAATTGCGGCCGGGACTGTAGCGCCGCAAAATTTGCCATGTGAACAAGCCTAAATACCTGTTAGGCCCCCGCCCAAAAAACACTTTTTAAAAAAGAGTATGTGGCACCTTTTGGGGTCCAAAAGAAAATTTATGTGCCCCCTTTATGAGTGAAAACCCCTACAAGATTTGTTGTATTTACCCCAAAAAGAATATCTTTTGGGATTACAAAGTGACTTAGTTGTGTGTCATACATTTTCCAACATGCCTTGATTGCAAAGAGGAAAAAACATCTTGATTAGTGTTACTTCTTGATCAGTGTTTCCCCCTTGACATTATACAGTTTTTTCAACTACTTAAATGGGATGGGCCCAAAATTTAAAATTAAAAATACAAGTGGCCCCCCAAATTTTCCCTTTAATGAAAAAATTTTTTAAACCTTTAAAAATTTTTGTAAAAATTTAGAATTAAAAAGTAAAATTTTATTATTGTTTCCCACATCCTCAAAATCAAATTCTGTTTTGTAGTAAATCAAAATAAAAAAAATATAAATTTTTTTATAGAATTTAACTGATTATTTGAGAAAATCCCCTTCTTTTATAGAAAACTCCCCGACCCCAGGAAGAAGTTGGGGAACCAAAAGGGACACACTAGGCATTTATACCAAACATGCCCAACCTCCCTTTTTTTGGGGGGGGGGGCCCCGCATTTTGGGGTCCCCCTCCCCCCCGGGCCTGCAGGGGGGGGGGGCCCTTTAAATTACCCGGCGGCGCAAGAGTAGCGCTGGTGCGGGGAGGAGGCAGGGGGGATCGCTCCCCCTTTTCCCCTTCTCCCCCTGTATTTTCCCGGGCCCCGGGTGTGAGCGCCGTACATACAGGTGAACGGCGCAGGGGGAAGTAAAGCCCCGGCTGCAGGGGAGTGACGCCGGGTTTGATCTCCCTTCCCCCCCCGCGCCCTGAAGGGGGATCGGGGAGGAAACTGGCCGCCCCTTTTCAGGGGGCCTGGAAAGGGGAAGGGGATTTTAAATTTTTTGATTTTTAAATTTGGGTTTAGGGGGGGGTTTTAACCCGGCTAACAGAGGGGGGGGGCAAAATACCCGGGAACCAAAAGGGGGCACTACCTTTTGGGAACAGAGGGGGCACTACCGGGGAACAGAGGGGGGAAACTACCCCTTTGGGAACAGGGGGGGCACTACCTTTGGCCCAAAAGAGGGGGGTCTAAACCTTTTTCCAAAAAGAGGGGGCCCCTTTTACCTGGCAACCGGGGGGACATTTTTAACCCGGCAAACAGAGGGGGGGATCTTTCCTGGCAACAGAGGGGACATCTACCTTGGGAAAAAAAAGGGGCACCCCTGGCAAAGAGGGGGCATCTTTCCTGGCAACAAGGGGGAACCCTTTACCTGGCAAACCCAAAGGGGCACTACCTGGGTTTAAAAGAAAGGGGGCATCTACCTGGCAAAAAAGGGGGCAAAACCGGGGCCCGAGGGGCACTAACCTGGGAAAAAAGGGGGGGGCATCTAACCCTGGAACAGAAAAGGGGGGCAAATTTTCCTGGCAAAAGAGGGGGGGGGGGCCAAAACTACCCGGGAAACAAGGGGGGGCCAAACTACCCGGGAAAAAGGGGGGCACTACCTTGGGTAACAGATTTGGGGGGGACTACCTGGCAACCCAAAGGGGGACTACCTGGCAAAGAGGGGCAAATTCCTGGCAAAGAAGGGGGGCATCTAGCCTGGCAACAAAAGGGGGGGGCTTTTTACCTTTGGGAACAGAGGGGAAACTACTGGGAAAAAATGGGGCCCCTAACCCCCGGGAAACAGAAAGGGGGAAACCTAAACCTTTCTAACAATGGGGGGAAAACCCACCTGGCTAAAAAATGGGGGGGCCCCCCCTACCCCGGGTAAAAATGGGGGGGACCTACCCCCGGCTAACAAAGGGGGGGGAATCTACCTGGCTTTCAAAAATTTTGGGTTTTAACCCGGCTAAAAGAGGGGGGATCTATTGGCTACAAGGGGGGGTCTACCGGGCCTTTTAAAAGGGGGACTACCTGGTTATGGGGGGGCTACTACCTGGCATAAGGGCATCCTTTCCTGGCTTTTTCCTAAAACCCGTTTATGCAGTTAGGTGGAGTGGGGGTGGCCTTTTTTAAGGGGGGTGGCATAACCCCAAAAAAGATGGGGGTGTCCCTGCAAAAATTTTTTTTGGGGGCGGCCGGGGTTTTCGCGGGGCCGGCCCCAAATTTTTATTCCTCCTGCTTTTTTTTTCCCTTTTTTTCGAAAAGTTGGGGAAACTTTGATTTATACATGTGAGCCTATGTAAGGGGTCTTGACACCTAATTGTTTATACTGTAGAGCACATTTCATTTCACCATTTCATTTTATTTGACCCCCCCTGTAGCCTAAGACACCATGAGCCCGGAAAAGGAGGAAAATCAGGAGCCCAAAAGGGAACCCGCTCTCCCCAATTTTTCCCCAAAGAAAGGGAAACCCCAGCGCTTGAAAGGCAGCCGCAATTGTACAGGGGAGGGGGGGCACCAAAAAATTTTGGTTTTTTAAAAACTTTCCGGACATATCTTCATTTTTGCCTGTTCGGGGACTCGCAAAGGGATAAACTCAGCAATAAAAAAACCCTACCCCCGGCATCCTAGCCACCTTCCAAAGTAAGAAGTTCGGTTGTTAGTGGGTGTAAGGGGACATCTTGGCCTTTTACTGACCACAAAGCACACCATGACCCTTTGAGGGCAATCATAGTGTTGATGTGGCACACTCACCAGCCAGGGGAAGGAGTTGAGGGAGAAGGATGCTGTACCTGTGGTAAGCCGGGACAGCAGCAGAGAGGAAGGGAGTAGTAGTTACTAGTGATGAGCGTTTGCGTCAACTATCGTCATCGGATCGATAGTCGATATCGTCAATTATAATGCCGATATCCGATAATAGATAATCGCCGGTGACCATTAAAGTCTACGGGAGAGGAAAAAATAGGTTGCACTCCAATAATAGAAATTTTTAAATATTCATTTTCTGCAAAATTTTAATAATTCCAAAATGAAAAAAATACAAGCCAACTTCATATATAATGATCCACTCCAATAATAGAAATTTTTAAATATTTATTTTCTGCAAAATTTTAATAATTCCAAAATGACAAAAATACAAGCCGACTTCATATATAATGAACCATATCAGAACATATTATATCACAGATTCTAGTAGCAGATGTTTCGATCTAGATTAGATCTTTTTCAACAGACTTCACGGTCACGGACACATGCAATGGTCCGTTAAGGATAAACCATAGAAAAATGAGTGATATTTATAGAATGGAGATTCTGTTGAAAAAGATCTAATCTAGATCGAAACGTCTGCTATTAGAATCTGTGATATAATATTTCTGAATGGATCATTATATATGAAGTCGGCTTGTATTTTTGTCATTTTGGAATTATTAAAGTTTTGCAGAAAATAAATATTTTAAAATTTCTATTATTGGAGTGCAACCTATTTTTTCCTTATATATATATCTTCTTTTGGTGTGCACTCTCCAAGGACCGTGAGTGCAGAGGACATAATTTTTATAATTCTATGGGAGAGGAACAACACCTTCATTCTTACACCCAAAAAGGGCTGGAGAAGCTGGAATTAACATCCACAACAGTAAAATGGATACGTGCTACATCTTAGGCAACACAATTAGGCAACAAGAGTCACAGAAAAAAACTCACAGACTATTCACTATACCTGTCTTGTACCACAGCATGACCCTTAAACCTTCATGACCCACAAATTAAAAAGTGCCAGAAGGCAGTATTATTTGAACCATCATTTTACTTGAACTGGACATTGATTATCCCTGTCCTGGAACGCAGCATGACCCTTAATCTTGTCAGATTAAAAAGTGCCAGAAAAATTAGTCTTTCAACCACCATTTTTAGGATGGAATCCTACCACGTCTTTGATTCTCTTTTTTTTAATTGTATTAAATGGGTTGTCTCACTACAGGATTACTAGTAGTGTTTGAGCGATTTTTATCGACAAAGTTGAAATCGCAAGGGTTTTTATGGTGATCGAAATTTCCAGATCATGCGATAATTAAGGTTAAAATCTGAGCATCATCTATTAAGATCACGCCTTTTTCGGCGCTTCCTGTAATTTTGGCGGCCAGCAAATGAGATTACAGAATAGAGCAGGGTGAGATGTGTGTGCGACGTCATGACTGGGATGTGTATGGTTGCGATTGGCTGGAAAAATCACATGACCTCGTTTTACATAGAACAGCGTTTCCTGTTTCAGCCTCAGTGTCTCTCAGCGTCTCATAGGGATAGGACCTGCGCTCTGCCTGTGGCCAAACAGCTCAGCGAAATTAGTCTATTTCTGCACAGAGAAACCTCTACTATTAGCTGTGATCCTTCCAATTTAGTTAGATTAGATATTTGACGATTTTATGTAGTTAGCTCTATAATTTTAAAGCCGCCTCTACCGCTTTAAATTCACGGCGGTGGGCGCGGGGGGGGGGGGCCCGCGGGCGAACACAGACAAGCTCTATCTATAAAGAACACTGGATAAAGTTCACCAGACTTAGGGTATGACTTGTAGTGGTATATGGTTATTATTAAAAGTTTGTATGAAATTTATTTCCGGATTTTGGGGCAGCCTGAATTATATTGGATACCATCATTTTAGTAACTGCGGGTCTCTTTGTTGCTGCAAAACTCCACTTTTATTATCAGTTGCATTTCGATAGGTGTTATTTTAAATTTTTCCCCATTACACCTGGACTGTTGTATATCCCCCCTTGCATTAAATTACAATACAGCAATTTGTTCAGCACAGGTTGTTTGTTGCCAAAAAAACCGTGTATCGTAGAAAACTCACATTTACGTTTTTTTTGACTTTTGCGCCCCCACATTGCTTTTGACGCAACCCACTAAAATTTAAAACAGCAAATTCTATATTCACCACAGGTGAATTAAAAGGTGCAAAAAATCTGTTATCAACAAAAATAACAGTTACGTTTTTTTTTGACTTTTGCACACCCAGCATTGTTCAGGGCCAGCATCCCGTAAATTTTAAAACAGCAATTCTATATCACAAAAGGGAATTAAAAGGGTGAAAAAAAACCCGTTTTTATACAAAACATAACAGTTAGTTTTTTTTTGACTTTTGCACACCAAGCTTTGTTCTTTAAAAGCAGATCCACAAAAATCTTAAAACAGCAATTCAAAATTCACCACAGGTGAATTAAAAGGTGCAAAAAAACCGTTTTTAAACCCAAAACATAAAAAACTTTTTTTTGACTTTTGCCACCCAGTTTGTTATTGACGCAGCTTCCACGAAATTTAAAACGAAATTCTATATTCCCACAGGTGAATTAAAAAGGGTTCAAAAAAACCGTGTTTTCCAAAACAAAACCATTTACTGTTTTGATTTTTTTCACCCCACCCTTGTTTGGGTGAAATAAAAAGGGGTTTTCTTTCCCCAAGTTTTAAGGGAAGGTCAAAAATCTGTATATCGAAAAAACCTTACATACGGGACTTTTCGACATTTGATTCGATCCAAACGAAACCCTAACACATTTCTAGTATTAAATTTTGAAAAAAAGTCATTTTCAATAGTGTCCCAAATGTCCTACCTTTTCCTTTTTTTAAAGAAATTTTCCCCCTTCCACCTTGTTTTGTGAAAAAAATGTTTTTTGAAACCCATTTTTTTAATGCTTAGATGCTCATTTTCAAAAAATTCCCCAAAAAATTCAAACATGACCTACCCAAAGTTGAACAAATTAAAGCGGGTGTCTGAAAACCCAAAATTTTTTTTTATAACTGTTTTTCTGTTTTGACACCCCAAAAAAAATTAAAAAACCCTTGACCCCTTTGACAATTGTGAAAACAAATGCTGTTAGAAACCACATTTTTTTTTAATAGCCTGTATTTTGCTGCTTTTTCACGCACATGCCCCAAAAAATTCAAAACATACCCTTACCACTGTTGAAAAATTGTGAAAAAAGTGCTGTTAGAAACCACATTTTTTTTATAATGGGACTGTAAGTTTGCTGCATTTCCAGAAAACACGCCCCAAAAAAATTCAAAACATGACCCTTGAGCCACTGTTGAAATTTTGAAGAACAAAATGTCTGTAGAAACCACTTTTTTTTATAATAGACCTGTAGTATTGCTGCATTTCACACAGCATGACCCAAAAAATTAAAAAAAAAGATTCCCAGCCACTTTTAAAAAATTTTGGGGGGAAAAAATGCCACTTAAAAGCCACATTTCTTTTCCCAAAAGGCCATGATTATAGCTGTTCTCACAAAAACCAGACCCAAAACCATTGAAAGGGAAAAAAATTTTAAAAAAAGTGAAAAAAAAGGAATCGTTTTTTTCATAAATTTGTGTCTTTTACAGTCTCCTCCCCGCAAACCCAGAAAAAATGAACTTTTGGGAATGAGAATAAAAATTACAGTAAAAAAATATCATTTTAAAAAAAAGTTTTCAAGAGCCTTTCTTTGGAAGAAAAATGTGAAAAGACCCAACAAATCTTGACTAGCAATTGGGGCCACAACATCATCAGAGATCCATCCCTGATTCATTTATGAAAGCAAAAATCCCCAATTATCTGTGGGAAAACCGGTGCATTTTCCTTAAGACCCTCCTTCTGTGCTGAAAGGCCTTCAATATGACCTGGCTGTGGCAGGACAACACCTCTATGGCTTCCCGCGGCTCGGGCCATTCATCCATTTTGGTACCCAGAACGTTTTGGGTTTGGAAAAATCCAAAAAAAATTGTGTTGGGCGCGATAGTCTGCACCATGATCTTAAGCGGTCTCTGTGTGTGATGTGAGCCCCGCATTACATGCGTTGGGAGGTGGTAAAATAAAATTGCCGAGGGACCCATTAGGCTTCTGCCACAATGCTGCTGCTGCCCCTCGGCTGCTTGGACTCTACTGCATCACTTGCGACGTTGTTCCACCTGACATTTGAAGAAAGTGAAGCAGACGCAACAAAGCCCATTGATCAAAGACGGTCCCAAAATTCCTGCATTTTACTCTTATTTGGGTGGTGGGAAGGGAAATGTGAGTTTTGCTTTGTACCGGGGGTCGAGGAGGGGGGCCACCCCGTAACTGTTGTTCATTTTATGGCCTAATGCGAGGTCATGATGGAGAAGGAGCATCCCCCAAACACTCATGTGAGAGATGGAGCCTTGATTTCCCCAACCTCGGGGTTTTGGGGGGGCCCGCAAACTGATCTTCCCCCATCTTCCTCCCCGCCTCAAAACCGGCCAACTTCTTTCCAAGCAGGGGGTTGGTAACGTCGTGTCCCAATACCCCCCTCCTCCTCCTCCGCTTTCCCCCCCAGCTTCAACACAGCCCGACTTGCCCAAAGATGCCCCGAAGCGAGGTGCCGCCTGCCTGCCCTGGACCCCAACCACTTCCTAATGAAAACCGATAAAATTGGAAAATGTGGGGCCCTTTTGGGTTCGACGAAGAAAGGCTCGTGCCCACGTGTGGTCCCTCCTCCATACTGGTGGGACCATGTTTCAAGTGTCCCAACACTTTCCCGAATGAGATCCCACAAACTCATGTGCAGGGGGATTTTCCGCACTGACCTTTGGTGGCTTTTAAAACTGGGAATGGGGCAAGCTCTTTCACCTTTCTCCACTTTTGGTGGCTCAACACCCCAAGTTCCGCACCGTGCTTTTCGGCCCCTGTGTAACTTCGTATGCGTAATGGCATTGTGTGCGGGCACAATCGCTGGAGCTTGTGGAGGGGGGAATTTTCCCGGTTTGCCACGTCAACAAAAGACAGTTGACGGGGAGGCCGAGCTGATGCTGCAAGCAGCCAGGCGGGACGAAGCAGGGTCGAAGGGGAAGTGTGAGCTCAGCTTCAAGACTTTCCCCAGAGGAGTCCCGACCCGGTAGCGCTTTAGACATTTCTTGGGGCGACAAGGTTTTGACTTGCCAGGCAAGGGATTTGCTCCAGTTTCCGATCTTTAAGGGGAGCCAGCAGATTTCGACCGTTATGCACACACTTTTTCCTGGCCAAGGTTTTTCACCCACCACGGTCGGTCTCGTTGCGAAGAGCTTCCCACTTCGACCTGGTGTTAAACCCCTCCCAAGTTAATTTCAAATGGGTGGTTTTCTCGGGCCGTGAGCCCCCAGAGGACCTTGGTAGAAAAAACCCTGCACCATCCCTGTGTTTTGAAAAGCGTCACCGGGGCCTGAGAGCCACCGTCACCACCAGAGACATCCACCCCAGCCACCCAGAGCTGTCACAAAATAACGCCTTGCCGTGTTACTAGTCCATGTGTCCCTGGGCAATGGACTTTGCCGGGCACAGTGTAGAAAATTTAGGGTACATTTTAGTACACGGCGGCCCGGGGGGGGGCGGCTTTTTTGGGGAAAATAATGCCCGCCACATCTGGTTTGGGGGGGGCAAGGGCCTGTGTGGCGGAACCCTCTGTGTCCACCAAAAGGAAGGGGGGGGGGGAAAAATTTCCCAAAGGGTAAAAGCCCGGCAATGCCGACATTCAGGCTTTTGGTTTGGGATGGTTTTTTGGGTTAAAGTGTTCTTCTGCTCCCCAAAACCCGGTAACAGAAGGGTGGTTCTAGACTGGCCACTGACGGCATGCAGGCGTCAAAACTTGTGGAAGGAAAAGTGGGAGGATGGGCTCTTGGTGCTGGTGGTACCGGGCGCGTGGGGTGAAGCGAGGCTGACCTTGATCATGACTTTTAAGCATGGGGAACGAGGAACGCTGGTGGTGGCGGAGGAGGAGGCGGAGACAGAGGTTTTTGACATGGGTTTGGGAAACCCGGCATCAGTTGGCCTTTTTTTGGGCCCAAATGTTCCTCCATTTCAATCATGCAATTTTGCGCTGTGCTTTAAAATGTTGTGGTGGTTAAACCCTAAGATTCTTTTCCTCTATAATCGTTTACGTCAAAGGCGGGTATGACATCACTGGGTGAATTTGAGGCTTGTTGTTAAAGGCCCGGCTTGAGAGGTCCCGGAATCTTTTTGACGGGGATAAGCGAGGAAACAGGGGTTTCCGCTGAAAGTGGCTGGCGGGGAAAAAACACAAGGACTTGTGCGCCCTCCCCTCCCTTTTTTAAGGGGTGGAGCCCTACTGACACTAAACCCCATCGTCCCTCCTCGTCCAAATGATAAAGCGCCTTCAGCAAGCCAAAATTTTGCTGAAAAAACCCCCATTTGATTTCCCCAATGTTTTCCTCAACATCATCAAAACAGGGGACTTGTTTTGCCTGACATTCGGGATCCTGGACAGCAGACTACAAGCAAAAGGGACTGCAAGGGGTTTGCCGTCCGCCAGGGGGGTTTTTGCCGATTGACCGGGTTCCTTCTTCCCCCTCTGATGCCCTCACGGTTTGGGGGTTTAGAGCAACAAAATCCTCCTCTTTGCCTCCTTTATCTTTTGGGGGTGTCCTTTTGACCCCCAAAAAAAGGGATTTTTTCATCAAAGGGGGTCTTCCCGAAAATGGGTTTTTCCAAAAGTGGGGGTTAAAAAAAGTTTGGGCATTTGGGGTGCCCTTCCGGGGGTTCATATTGGGGGGGGGGGGGGGGGGGGGCGGGATGCTGATAATGCTGTGACACATTTGTTTTCCCGTTACCCCGTGATGGGAGGGGCCCAATTAAACTCCGTGGGTTTTTTTTTAACCCAACCCCCCGAAGAAAATTGGTCCAAACCCCCCCGTTTTCGGGTTTTTTTGAGTTTTTACAGGGGGCCCTGAACCCCAAGCATGACCCTTTGGGGGGTTTCTTGGTGCCAAAAAAACCCCGAAAGAACCCCTTTTTCTTACATGTTGTTTCCCCCAGGGAAATGGGGGAAGGGGCACCTTTTCCCCCCAAAACCCTTTCCTCCCCTGTCCTAACCCCTCTTTTCTCCCCTTAAAAACCTGCATTTCCTCAATGTTCAAGGGAAAAATAAAAAAAAAATATGGGGAATTTTTTAAAAAATCCCGAAAACTCCCTCCCCATTACCCCCGCCCTTTTTAAAAAATAACCCCCCCAAAAATTTTATTTTCCCCACTCCCCCAACCCAAAAAGAAAAAAATTTTTTATAAATACCCCGGAAATTTGGTAAAAACCCGTAAGACAAAAACAACAGTGTTCTTACCCAATTCCCCAGGGGTTTAAAAACCCCAAACTTTTTGGGGAATTTTCCCCAAATTATTTCCTTGTGCTTAATCTCACCCCCAACCCCCCCCCAAACCCCCCCAGAGCGCCCCAAAAAATTTAACAACCCCCAAACAGACAAATTTCCCAGGAAACCCCCAAAACAAACGATCCCCAAACCCCGTTCTAAAAAAAACCCCACAGAACCTTTTACAACCTGGGCAATTTGTAAAAAAAAAAACAGGGGCCCAAAATTTAAACCCCCTTCAAAAAACCCCTTTTTTAAAAGTTAAACCCCCAAATAAACCCCAAACCCTTTTTTTGCACCAAAAAAATTTCACCAACATAACTACAAAAATTTTTTTTTACCCAAAATTTTAAATACAAAGGGGGCTATTTTAAAAAAAACGGGGCCCCCCCCCAACCAAAGTGCAAAACAGCTATTTAAAAGGGTTTTAATGGATAAAAAAAGGTGGGTTTTTTCAAACCCAAAGAAAAAACCCAAAAGCAGTTACCCGAAAATTTCTTTTACTCAAATTTTTAAATACAAAATGGCTCTTTGAACAAAACGGGGCCCTACCCAAAATGAAATACAGCTATTTAAAAATTTTTTAAAACGGGGTAATAAAAGGGTGGGGGTTTTTGCCCCAAAATTTGAAACTAAAAAAAAACCCCGTTAAAAAAACCAAAAAAAAAATTCCCTTTCTTATTTAAAATTTTAAAGGGCAAGGTTGGGGTTTTTTTAGCAAAAAGGGCGCACCAAAGTGGGAAAAACACTATTTAAAATGTTTTACCCCGGGTAATAAAAAAGGGGGTTTTTTGCACCTAAAGAAATACACCGCAGTTTTCTAGCAAATTTCTGTATCCTAATAAAATTTCAAGGGGGGGTCTTTGGAAAAAAATGGGCTGCGCCAAAATGAAAAAACACCCATTTAAAAATTTTTTTCAGAAATAAAAAGGGGGGTTTTTTTTTCACCTATGAAAATACACTTTTTAATTTAAATAGCAAAAATTTTTGTATCCTAATATAAGTACAAGGTGGGGGTCTTTTTATCAAAAAATGGGCGGGGCCAAAAGTGAAAAAACACCTATTTTAAAATTTTTTACAGAAAATAAAAAAGGGGGTTTTTGGGACCTATTAAATAAAAAACTTGCAATTACAAACCAAAAATTTTTTGTTCCTAATATAATACAAAAGGGGAGTCCCTTTTATCAAAACTGGCCGCGCCAAAGTGAAAAAAAACCTATTTAAAATTTAAAAATAAAAATAAAAGGGGGTTTTGCACCTATGAAATACAAACCCGCAATTTTCTACAAAATTTTTGTATCCCAATTTTAAATACAAAGGGGGGTTTTTGATCAAAACTTTGGGGTGCGCCAAAGTGAAAAAAAACCCATTTAAAATTATACTTATAAAAGAGGTGGGTTTTTTTCACCAATTTAAAATTTCAACAGGGAGTTTTCTAGCACATTTTTGTTATCCCAATGTAAAATACAAGGTGGGTCCTTTTTAATAAAACGGGCTGCACAAAATAAAAGGTACATTTCACCCCCAGGTGCGAGTGTGCTGGCCAAAAAAAAATGGTTTAAAAAAAAAAACCATTTTTTAATGCAGGTTTTCAAAAAAAAAAAGAGTCTGGGCTGCAAAAAATATACACTCTCCTTTCAAAAGCCCTTTCCCGCCTTTCCTACTTTTTCTGTCTGTGGTCCCCGCCCCTACACAACCCCCCCCCCCCCCAAACCCTCCCCGTGGCTGTACAGCAGTAAAAACTTCTCTAAAAAATCTCTGTCCAAAATAACTAAGACTGGAAAATTTTCTAATCTACCTATTTTTTTAATGTTCCACAAAACTAAAAGCATGTTGGGCCGTATGAAAAAAAAGAACCCGTGTCTCTCAGCTTAGGGTGAAACCCGTATTGAGAGAGATCTAGGGACAAACCGGGCCCCGCCCCTTTGTGAAGAACCCCTGAAACACTGATGAAGAATAGGAAAGGTTTTCTATGCAAAACGAGTTCAAGGGAAATTTTTCCCCGCTAATGACAACCAGACACATCAAAAGTCCATGAGTCGCACACCCAGGTCACCCTCCCTCTGTGCTCTAAGCTGATTTGCTGGCCGCCAAAATGACAGGAAGTGCCAAAAATGGCGTGATAGTAATAGATTTGCGCAGATTCTCACCTAAAATATTGCGTGTCGAAAAATTTCCCCGATTATCCAAAAAAAAACCGGCAAGATTTAAACTTTGTCCAAATTTTATAATCGCTCATCCCTAGTGGTTACCTCACAGTGGCATCACTCACCACACCTCTTTTGCTTCCCAGGCATCAGCACAGTGGTAGGGGTTCTGCGGATGATGGTGGTATTCCCCTGGGAAGCACTGTTATTGGTGGCTGTAGTCCTTAACTGTCTGTGATGGTGTTGTGAGGTGTCCATGGTGGTGCAACACAGATAAACAAGCAAAAGACCAAAGGCTTTTGAAGCATTAACAACTTTTCCTTACCGTTCTTCCAAGCAAGGTCTTAAACAATGTAATGCCGCACTCTGCGGTCTGATGCCTGCACGCGCAGCTCTCCTGTATTTAATGGGCTAGTGCTCTGCTGGTATTTCCTTTCCACCTATGGCGTTTGATCACGGGCTTTATAGGTATTCTTCTTACTGCCATCGGCGCCCTCTTGTTGTTGTTCGTTCACTAGTGACGTCCTTGTGCGCTCTCTAGTGAATACCTTACCGTTCCATTAGCGTTTCTGGTCCTGGTCCTGCCTACGTCTTTCGTGCTGATCTTCGTCTGCCACGTACTGTCCTGCCCAGCCTGTTCAGCCCAAGCTGGTTCCACGCTTCAGTCGGCTCTGTGTCTACTCTGCTTGCTTCGGCTGTCACCGATTGGTCCTGCATCAGGGGAAGTTCGACCTGCTTTGCAGCGGGCTCCGGCGAAGACAAAGGGCCCTTTAGACTTTGCTCCTGGGTGTAGGTCACGCCAACTCCTAGCGGTGACCAGAGGATCCACCTTCCATCCATAGAGTCCCCCCTGACATATAAATAGGAAAGACAGTTTTCAAATAAAGTCTTTTCATGCAATCAGAGCTGCACAGCCTGTAGCAGAGGGGACAGCAATCCCACTTTCAAGTCCCTTTGCATAAGAGAAGTTTCCCATTAACCTCAAGTTCTTCATAGAATTATTGAGTATTGAGGGGGCGTGGTCTGAGCCTGCATGGTGATAGACGTGTAGTGTGAGAGCTCTGAGGGAATTTCACCCAAAACGGCTCAAATAAGCCCTTTTATGCCTGATTCTTTTATATTTCTTGCTGGAGCACTTACTCTTAACCACGCCGACAGTCATCTAACCACGGTCACATCTGCAGCTGAGAGAGGATCCACTACCTCGCCAGAGCCTTCCTACAATCCCCAGCACCGGCGCCATCTTCCAAGAAGACACAGAGCACCGGGAGATCTGAGGACAAAGCCGCGACCTGAAGCAGCTGCCCGCAACTTCACCCGTGAGCCGCAGTGGGTGAGTAAGTGTTGCCCTCCGCAGCACTACAACACTCTGTGCTCTGCGAGCCGTCTCCGTGCTGGGACTTGCACAGCCCTCGAAAAGCACGCCATACTACCTCCGCGCCTCCCGGCCGGCTCACTCCGGCTGCGGCACGCAGTATAACAGAAGCCAGATACCACAGATAGCACTTTCCTGCTCTGAAGTCTGTGGCCTGCCGACCGTGCGAGCTCTGGATGCACGGGAAGCCTCATCGCCGCGTGGAGCCATCACAGTAACACGGCGGGACTCTCCGGTGAGTGGCGGGAAAGTCCCAAGAGGGAAGACGCCATCTTAGCTGCGCCAACATTTTTAAAGGGGGAACAGGGAGATCATATCCCCGTCTCTATTCCGCACGACCCTTAAAAGGGGAAACCCCACCAAAAACCACTGCTACACAATCGGGGCAACACCTGGGGCACCCGAACTTTTCATAACCTGCTTAGAGGGACCTGCAAGGTTCTTTATACATAAAAGAAAAAAACAAAAAGCAGCATAATATAACACTGCACTTGTTAAGCGGGATCTCCATGAGTCAGTGATATCCATCAACACTGCCCACCCCACTTACACTCTCTGTGACCCTGTAAAAACACATTTGCAAGGAAGCCCTAGAAGCTTATAACAAAAAAACCAGAAATTACACTTTTTGAAATCCCTGCCTTACCCTTCCCAAAAGGGTCTGAAAAACAGGCCTGTACTGCATTCTCCCTTGGCTATCTGATTTTGAACTCACCTTCCTACTTTAAAAAATTTTTTCTTATTGCATAACCAAAAAACCTCTGCTTCACCCAAAACTATCTACCTAAATTGAATAAGGGGTGGAAAACTCCAAAAGAAAAAAAATCTCAACCCCTAAATCACAGAGTTCTTCCAAACCCCTCCACTCGCCCCAAAGACAGAGAAAGAAGAAATTTTCCCCCCTCCCCTATCACAAACTTCATCCAGACACGACCGTCGTAGGATCATAAAAAACGCCTAGAATCCTTCTGTATCTGAAAAAAACCCTTCAGCTCTATTTCCATCTTCAGAAAACCCACCCCAAAAGTGTTTTTCAAGCAAATGATGAACGAATTTAAAATGGACAACAAGCGCTTGTTTCGGGCCCGAGATTTTGAAAAAAAATGGCAGAGTTTGCAAAATCACTAATCTGCTAGTTGACCTAACGCCGCTTTAAAGAAAGGTTCCGGACTATTTTCAAAAGTCTAGATCTAAAGACCGCTCACCCCGCAACAATTTTCGCTCCGGGGAGTTCCCGAAACAGTCCCCCCGGACGCCTTCCCCCAATTTCTCACGGATAAAAGTTTTCTATTTCCCAATGCGTCTGCCAAAAATTAATGGTAACCCCCTTTCCTAGACTGCCAAAAACCAAAACATCTTTGCCCCCTTCAGTTCCACAAAAGTAATAGCAAGAACCCTTTTTTTTTAAAACAAAGAAATTTTTTTAAAAACATTAGAAACCCTCAGACTTCCAGATAGTTCAAAAAACATCTCATCTACCCGGATCTTCGAAGCACACCCGGGTAGAAAGGCATTTGCTCCGGAAAACAAAATTTGAGAGAAAAAAATTTCCCCAATCACTGGGCTTCCCGTCAAGCTTTTTTATAACCAAGGAATTTTCCACAACGTCTGCCAAAAACCCCTCCTCGCTAAAGTTTTCTTATCTTGGGCTTTTTTCTACCCCAAACCAACTCCCCCCCAAAAAAGGGTGATGACAGCCCCTGTCTAATAACGCCCATTGGTCGGAATCTGCCGCGCTCCAGATAAAGACAAAAACGACGATCAAACCTTAGGCACAGCATTCCCTCATTCCCTCGGCTTTCTTGCGGGAATAATTGTCTTAGTTCTCTTAACTCCTTTTTTTCTTTGCAGGACCTAGCAAAAACTTTTTCCCCAAACTCTGGTTTCCCCCCGGGGGAAAAACTAGTCCCTGGCCGGTGTTTCCAGTGGCCTATTGCTTTTTACTTTTTTGTTAGTTTTTCTGCCTAGCATCTTTTTTCTATAATTTTGAAAGTCTGATTATATTTTTAAGTTTGGGGTTTACAACTTTTTCTCACTTTAATCATGGGAATTAAGTCATTCTTATAAGCAAGGACAACTCCCCCACAAAAGATCCTCATTATGGAAAGGAATGCTAAAGCAAAAATTTTACATCTTTTGCTTCAAGAAACCCCCAAAATTTTAAAGGGTTTGCTTCCGTTTGAAACCAAAAAATTTTTTCACACTCATAATGGCCTCATGGATCAAAAAGAGGGCTGGAGTGCCACTTTTCCGAGACACTATTGCTTTTAAAGATGTTTCATTCCATAATTGATCCTAAAGGGAAAATTTTTATTATTCAATGTGAATTTAATTTTAAAACCCGGGTTAAAACCCAAGTGAATCTATAGGGCACCCAAAAGGGGACAAATTTTTCTATCAACAAAGTCTTAACTAAAACTAAAAGCTATAAATGGAAATTTTTGGTTTGGGGGGATTCAATGTAGTGGGGATAAACGCGGGCAATCTGGGGTAGCTCCCCATTACTCTCTAAAACTCAAAGACCCCCTGGCACGGGAAAATATGCAGACCCCGGGCGGTCCCAACACGGGGGAGTAGATTACACTTTCTACTCCCTTTCCAGAACACTCATTCGAGAAGATTTTTTTCTAGGGGATAGGGAGCCCTTCAAAATGTAGTAAATAAAATATGAACACCACGGGTCAGATCACGCCCCTATCTTTCAACCCTTGGGATGGGACGCCTATCCCGCCTTATCTTGGGGGATTAATAATTTCTTACTGAAGTCCTCCAAAATATAAAGAATCCAAAAAGAACTCCAAATTTTTCTCCTTAAATACGGCATCTGCCCCTCAATAGAAGCCCTGGGGTGTGCGCACAAGGCAGAATCAGGGAATCTGATCAAAATTGCAGCAAGAAAAAACCAAAAGAAAATACATTGCTGCCCTGTTAAAAGAATCAACCCTAGACAAACAATTTAAAAATAGACTATTACCCACAACTAAGGAAAATTCTACTTTAGGAAAAAAATTTTTAGTTTTTAAAATTTAATAAATATGAGGCCCATCTATCAAAATTAAAGGGAGTTTCTACGTACAGGGATCGCCCATTTTAAAATTGAAAAAAAGTTTTAAAAATTTAACAAAAAGAAGATTTCTCAAACATAAAATGGATCTCCAAAACTTATGACTCAGTTAGTTGGTTTCAAATTCTACGTAATTAAAAAACTTAAAAAAGGACCCATCTATTCCCCCCCCTTTAAGAAGATTTTTTCTTTAAAAAAGTGTTTACCTTTTTCTTTAAAAAAGGGCCAATAGAAATTACTGAATACACCAATAAGGATCGAAGAAATTGCAGCAGCTATCAAAATCCGAACTCAATAAAACTCCTGGGCCGACGGCTATCGAATGAGTAATTAAAAAAGTTCTCTTCACTTGCTCCCCACTTCCTAATATTCAGGAGTCATAGATAAAAGGGTTTTGCCCCCCAAGAAAAGCTGTGTGCCACAGTAACTACGATACCCAAACCAGGTAAATCCCCGATCAAATTACTAACTATAAACCCATAGCGTTTAATTTTGACATTAAAATTTTTCGCCAAAAATTTTTGCGAAAATGCCTAAGCAAAATTCGCCTTGCCTAATTGCAAAGACAGGGGTTTTTTTAAAGGTCGGCAGAGCAGGAAAGGCATTAGAAGAGTACGAACAGATTTATAAGATTAAAGTGATAAAACTCCTTCCATTCTACATCATTTGGGTGCAGAAGGCCTTGACCACTTAATTGGGACCCTCAAAGATTTTTGGTAAATTCGGATTTATTGGGCCTTGTTCAAACTATCATTTTCCTTTTATTCATTACCTTTAGCGAGAGTTTTAGCATCGGCTTTCTGTCTTCGGCCCTTTTTTATCTCCAATGGTACGCGTCAAGGCTGTCCGCTTTCCCCCCTTTAATTGTTATGTGTGTAAACCCCCACGAAAGTTAGACAATCCAAATCAATCCGGGGAAACTCTCTTTACGGGCAAACACAAAAAATCGCTTGTTTGCAGACGAAATTTTTTATAATGTGCAGAACCCTAACATCCTTTAGCCCCTCCTCCAAATCTGGACTCTTTCTCCTCCGTTTCCCATTTTAATTGAACAATCCAATCCATGTTCTCCATTCAGTCGCTCCATCCAAAAGCCCATCTTAAAAAGAATGGGGTTTTACATGGTCCAAAATCACTATTATATTTAGCATCAAAAAAACCCCCTCTCTAACTACAATAAAAACTAACTTTGACCATTATATAATTCCCTACTGAAGGAAACGAATCGCCTGTCCCCAATCCCAATTTTCTTGTTAGCTAAATAAAAATACCAAGATGTTATTGCTTCCAGCTTTCTATATATTCATGATCGCTCCCTTCTATTTCCAGTAGCACTGATCACAAGCTCCAACTCTATTCTTGAAAAATTTTTGGGGGTCAAAAAAAACCCCGGTGTAAAAACAATTTTTTTCCCTTTCTGCAAAGAAGGGGGGAAAGTCAGTCCCTGCTTAAACTCATAAAAAAGCCCGTGCTTGAACCCCTGCATTATTTTTGGGCCCCCGGGTACACCCCACGGTTCAAATGGAAAATTCCTCAAATTTTCTTACACAAATTTGGACCTCCTGATAGCAGATTTACTAGATCTTAAACTCCAACTCCAACCTTCCCTTCCCTCCAACATGTTTTTTTAAGCTTGGAAAACAAGCAAACCCGGCAAGGGGGGTATTTTTCAAAAAAAATGTGTCATCTCTCTACAATTTGCGGCCCCCCCCCTTGGGGTTTAAAAAATGGAGACAATGGGGTTAACAAAGCATTGTTATATGAAAAAAAACTCCAAACATTTTTCCCATTTAGCACATTTATCATCTCGACCCATCCAATTTTTATAAACTTACAGTCCCATATAATCCAAAGTTGGGTTTGGCCAAAAAAATTTAAATCGGTTTTTTCATCTAAATTTTTTACGGGGAAAAAAGGGTTTGAAAAAGGTCTTTCAGTTACTATCATTTATTTTAAATGTAATAAAAAGTGCAAAAAACCCAAAAAATATAAAAAATGGGGAATTACTTTTTATCACGTTTTTACTATGAGCATGGATGGCACTGGGGCAGCCTCCTTAAACTTTTAAAATGTTAAAATTTACTTAGAAAAAAATAAAAATTGCACCTCAATTGGGATTCCCTCCAACCCCGGTACTCATTTACCCAACCCCGTTCGCCCTTTTTTGGAGGGGGTTGGCAAGTTGGGAAACCCCACTGCTATGTGGGGGAATTGCCTTAAATTTCGTATATGGGGTCAAATTGAAGAACTTTTTTCTAACCTATTTTCACTCAAGTTACTCTCACCCCGGCCCTAGCACTTGAATACATCTGGGGAATTCCCCCTCTTATTAGGACATTCTTTTTCATATCCTGGGGCAACCAGACTAACCCTCTAGCCCTTGGAAATCCTGATGCCCTTTTTTAAAAAAAAATTCTAAACAAGTCAAATTTCCAAATTTTGATGTGAAACTTCCCTTGTGATTCCGCCCCCTGTTGTTTCCCAAAATTAAAGAAAAGTGGGAAATTTGAACAGACTCCTCCTTCTATGACTCTCTATGACTCTCTACATTGACCAATTTATTTTTATTGTATATGTGCGTTTTAGATCTATAAATGGTAATATTTTTTTTTTTTCAATCAACTATATTCAGATGATGGTGCTTTACTACTGTAATTCTTACCTTCCACCCAATCTTAATTACTACTTATTGAGACTCTGAAGCTGTAACTTTTGAGAAAGATTGTCTATGGCATGGTTTGTATGTTTTTTTTGTTCATACGTACTGTTAATTATCTTCACAATCTGAAACTGTTGGATTTTGCAAAATTTTCAATAAAATGTTCATGTTTAAAAAAAAAAAAAAAAAAAAGAATTTTGAGTATTGGGCAAATCCCAAAACTGCTGGCTCCCACAGGCCATGAGGTGTGTGGGACCAACTGTACCTCATGATTCTTTCTTGGATTGTAGGCTCCTCCACTGATAGGACTGCTGTTTCCTTCTCTTTAGCTGTACTGCTTTTCTGTTCACTTCCATATGGCTAGGAAGTAAATATGAAGCTGGGCCCTGAGCTCAGGGGACAGCAGTGACATCTTGGTAACCTCACCACATTAACCCATAACTGACTGTCTTTTTAAAAACTAAGCCCCTTCCATTTTTCTATAGCAACCATCTCCTAAGGCTGTGCAGCTGCCTTCTAAGATCACAGTGCATTATCAGCATGACATGACAGTTTTTACTCTAAGTCATATTACAAGAAAGTTCAAGTAAAATTCAAACAGTATGGATAGTAAGTAGTAAACAATAATACACAAAAGTACAGAGCACTCTAAGAAGTGTACAATTCCATCAACTCCGTGCACTCATTCACCAATCCCCATGTAAGGGGAGCTGTTCTGCTATCTCAAAATCACATTTAATGCAGTTAGGTGGTACCAAGCAAAGGGGAAAAGGG
>JAODAL010053501.1:0-25257 GCA_025379985.1 Phyllomedusa bahiana
GCTGGATTCAAATTTAACTGAAGGTGGCTCTATCAACAAAGTTTGGCGGGCCCAAAAAAGGGGAAAAAAAAAACATCGTTGAAATATAGGGGTTAAAAAAAGGGGAAATTTTTTGGCCCCCCCTTTAATCAATTCACCTGGTTGACTAAAAAATTTGCTTATTCAAATTTAAACTGAAAAATTGGCTCTTTTAACAAAGCTTGTTTGCCCTAAAGTGAAAAAAACCTGTCAAAAATGTATCCCGGAAATAAACGGAATTTTTGGCACCAATAATTTAACTGTGGTGACTAAAAATTTGGGCTTTTTATTCAAATTTAACTGCAAAGTAGCCCCTATCAAAAAAACCCTTGACTGACAAAAGGGGAAAAAAACCACCTGTCTAAAATTGTTTAGGGTTAAAAAAAGGAAATTTTTGGCCCCTAAAATTAAAACCTGTGGGGAAAAAAAATTGCTGAAATTAATTTTTTAACTGCAAAGGCCCTTTTCAACAAAGTTTGGTTTGCCAAAAAGTAAAAAAAAAAAACCGTTTTAAAATGTAAAAAGGGATAAAAAAAGGTATTTTTTGGCACCTATCAATTCACCTGTGGTGACTAAAAAAATTTGCTATATTAAAAATTTAAACTGAAAAAGTACTCATTAAAACAAAAGTTTTGCTGCCCAAAAAGTAAAAAAAAACACCTGTCAAAAAATGTATACGGTAATAAAGGTTTTTTTGGGCCCACCCTTTTTTAAAACCCCTTGGGTGCCCTACAAAATTCTGAATTAAAATTTTTTAACGGGCAAAGTTGCTCAAACAACAAGCTTACTGACCAAAAGTGAAAAAAACACCTGTCTAAAAAATTAAAAGGATTTATAAAAGGTTTTTTTTGGGCCCTATCAAAAAACCCGGTGGTGACTAAAAATTGGGGTTTAAATTTTAAAAAACTCCCAAAGTTGGTTTCAAATAAACAAAGCTTGGCCTGCGCCAAAGTAAAAAAAAAACCACGATCTGAAATGTTTTAGGGGAATAATAAAAGTTATTTTTTGGGGCACCTATCAATTCACCTGTGGTGACTAAAAAATTGTGGTTTAAAATTTTAAAAACTTTTAAGGGGGCCCTTATAAAAAAGCTGGCCTCCGCCAAAGTAAAAAAAACACGTACAAAAATTTGAAATACGGGATAATAAAGGGTTTTTTTGGGCGCCTTTTCAAATCACCTGTGGGACTAAAAAAAATTGCTGAAATTAAAAATTTGGGGCTGCAAAGTACTCTATCAACAAAGTTTTAAAATTAAACCAAAAGGGGAAAAAAGAAACCTTTTTTAAATGTATAGGGAAAAAAAAAAAACGGAAAATTTTTGGCACCTATAAAATTCATGTGGTGACTACAAAATTGCTGTATTCCAAATTTAATGCAAATTTGTTATCAACAAAGCTTTGATTAAACCAAAAGTAAAAAAAAAAACACCTGTCTAAAATGTTTTCGGTTAATAAAAGGTTTTTTTGGACATATCAGTACCCCTTTGGGGGGTGACTAAAAAAATTGCTGTATTAAAAATTTAAAACGCAAGTTGGCTCTATAAAAAAAGGGCGGGCCCCCTTGCCCCCAAATTTGAAAAAAACACTTACCTGAAATGTTTACGGGTTTTTTTAAAAGGGTTATTTTTTTTTCACCTATAATTAACCTGTGGTGACTAAAAAATTGATGTATTCAAATTTAACGCAAAGTACTCTATAAACAAAGCTTGATGCCCCAAAAGTGAAAAAAACCCCTTTTGAAATGAAACGGATAATAAAAGGTTTTTTTGGGCCCCTTATCATTACAAAATGGGGTTTGATTTACAAAGTTGCTGTATTAAAATTTTAAAACGGGCAAGGTGGCTTTTTTCAACAAAGCGGGCCTTTCCCCAAATTTTTGGGAAAAAAAAAAACATTTTATCTGAAATGTATACGGGGATAATAAAAGGAAATTTTTTGGGGGCACCAAATAAAACCCTTTTGGGGTGACTACAAAATTGCGGTTTAAAATTTAATTGCAAGGGTGGCTATATAAAACAAAGTGGACGGGGCAAAATTGAAAAAAAACACCTATTGGGAAATGTATACTGATAAAAAAAGTGGATTTTTTGCCCCAACAAATAGACCTCGGGTTACTAGAAAAGATCTGTATCCTAATATAAGGAAAATGAAATTTGCAAAACCCAAAAGTTTTGGCTGTAAAAATTCCCCGTATCCTTTATATGTTTTGTTTTGTGTTCCCCCCGCGGCCCCCCCCCCCCCCCTTCGGACTTTCCCAGGGGTAAATTCCCCTTTTAAAAATTCTCTGCCAAAACAACCAAAAAATTTTTGCAAATTTCTGATCAAATAATTCAAAGGATCAAAGCTAGAAGTAGGCTTTCTCTGTGAAAAAAAAAATTTTTTTTTTGCTGAGCTTTTTTGCTGATTGTTTGGACGGGAGGCATGCGCCTTTCCTACTGCTATGAGACGCTGACACACCTGATATGAACGGGAAAGGGGCTTTTTCTATGAAAATTTTCGGGGCCCATGTTTTTTTTTCCACCCCAAATTTCGCAACCTTAACATCCCGTCATGCGCCCGCACCCCACTTTCCCCCCTGCTCTTTCTGTAAGTTTAAATTTGCGGGCCCGGGAAAAAAGCGGGAAGCCCCGAATAGGGCGCGAATTAATAGATTATGCACAGTTTTTAACCAAAATTTTAACCGGGTAAATTAAAAAAATTTCCGATCAACTAAATCCCAAAGCCGTTTTCAACTTTGCCCGAAAAATAATCGTCAACACTATTTTTACGCACTCACTATAGACGCCCCGACCTCTCAAACTTTTTGCTCTTGAGAAAATTTTTAAAAGGGGTTCTTGGGGGTTTCTAAAAAGGGGGGAAAAAGAGCCCCAACTGCCTTGGCTTTTCCCACTCAGGCCCCAAAAGTGAACTTTTAAAACAACTTGAAGGTTTTGTGTCCCCCCTTATACAATCATCTCTACCCATTCAGCCTTCGAAGTAGGGTAAGAAAAATTATCTCCACTTTTTTTTCCGCAAACCACACCAAGTGGTGAGTGAACCAGTGGCATGGATGCCACAATCTCACTTGTACTGCATTTTCCCCCAAAGGGCCCCCATCTGGTTACCCCAGACAAGGTTACAGTACAACAAAACCTTGGGGGGTTGTGGTAACAACCTTAAAAGTACTCCATCCCCCACTCCCTTTAGATATCCTAACTTTTTAGGAGGGATCCTTATCTGTTTATACAGATGGTTTTTGGGGGGAAAAAAGGATGCTATCCTCTGCAAAAGGGAAATTTTGAAAGATTGCTTAGGGCATCAAAGTTGGGATACTGAGGGCCCGATGAGTTGGGAAAACAACCCAATTTCCCTCTTCCAACCCGAAATACTTGGGGCCGGGTTTTGGTTTTTTGGTATCAGAAAGAAAAAAATCATCTTACTCCCGTTTATACACTAAAAAGCCCCGGGAAAGAGGAGAACTCCTCCCAGGAGCATATTGTACCCTTACTCCTGTCCTAGTCATTAATGTAGCAGATCAAAAGGGAAGAACGCCGATCACTCCAGAGAAAAGACTTGACGTCCGCCCAGACACCCCTGTGAGACTTCAAAGGATCCCTCTTGGATTTGGCACAGAACTAAAGCATCTTCTGCTAAACTTCAGTGAGAAAGAGGGGATTGTGGGGAAACTGAAAGAGTCTGAGGGTCAGGCCACCTTTTAACTGAAGCATGACACAACCAAGATCACCGGGATTGTACATGCCTTTGAAAAAGACTCTTCAGTGTCCTGGTGGGAAAGCCTCTTTGGATACAGCCCCAAAGCTACATCATTGTTCAATCTACTGATCCACCCAGTTATCATACTCCTCATACTGGTGGTCCTCATGTATGTTGGACTCCTGCTGATCTACAGGAGAACACGAAAGCTGGCTGACCAATTTCAATAAAGTCAGGCACAGCATCATGAACTTATTCGTAGACAGGGGTCAAGGACCTAATGTTGTCACCCTGTGACTGATAAACCTCTGTCCATTTGTAAATATTAATTGAATCTTTCTACCTCGTTTTGCTTTTGTCAAGGTACATATGGAAATTCTAGGTGTAAAAGGATGGTAGCCTAGACATCAGCACACTCAGTTACAGGTTGGGTTTTACACGGTGAGTGTGGGTGTGTGAGTGTACCTACTTTTATAGCTTATAGTTAACTGCCATCTACATGAGGGTCTATGCATACTCATGTTTATGGATGTGTAGTGGAAAAATGCTATTGCATGAATCTCTATATGTACCTAAACCAGTGAGGTTTTCAGATATCCTGAATTTAGGAGGTGGGAATATTGTCTGCATTTACTTAAAATGTATTTTATATGTGCATAAATGTAATATGTGTAAGCACATGGATAGGTCAAGTGTCCACAGTGCCTGTACTTGCCACTTCAGCCCTAGGAATGGAATGCTTCATAGAGGAATGGACTGAATGTCAGTAACAGGGGAAAGGAAGGCAATGCCCCTCCCCATGATTAGAGCTTAGGTTCTGAGACGCCATCATATACTCCAGAATTTTGATCTACCACGAGAAAGACAAGGATATCTGTCCATGAAGACCTCAACGCCGATGTGACTTGCTTCAAGCAACTTGCAGAAGAAACATCTGACACAACTTTCAGCTTCCCTTCTTCCAGCACGACCAAACCAGAAGAGGAGGTCGCTCAGATCAAAGCCAAGAACTGCTAAAGTGGCCACACCACAAGCCTGAGGTGGTATGCAATGGATTGTCACAATGAAACAGAGAATAAACGGCTGTCGAAAGATTGAAGAGACTACTCCAAGCCTAACTGTGTGATGAATAGTTCTGCTGGGTTGGCCTGACAACTATGGGCCAACAGCTGAAAGGGACTACAGCCACTTCAACACCAAGGCAAGACTCATACTACAGCCACTACTGTGACCTCAACGATGACCCATTCTTCAATCAAGGTGACAAAGAAGCTTTTGTTGATAGGGTCCTGTCCTCCTCCACTCTCCTACAGAAGACCTGCCTCACCTAGACCCAGCAACTTCAGTGTCCTCTGGCTGAGTATCCACTTCCCTCTCCTCTGCCTTCTGATCCTCCTTCTACTGTCCTCCTAATCCTTCTCACCTCTGTATTAACGCCTTACTTCTCCCTGGTTCCCTCTCTTTAAGGTATATGGTTAGTTGAGTTAGTCAGGTGACAATAGTTTGCATCTAGATATATGTGTGTGGAGATACTTGGGTTGGGATTGTAACGATATAGACACATGTACTGAAGTTAACTTACTTTATATCATTAATAGAAACAACAAGTGTGCCGGATGCGGCTAACCAGCAGGAACGCCGTATCCGGAGATCACCACAGCCCGATGCAGATGAAGGCAAAAAACGCAACTTTATTGTATCCACTTATAAAACAGCAACACGTCAAAAACTAATCATGCTAAGAAGCAAACGCGTTTCGGGTTAAAACACCCTTGTTCACTGCTGGTAGCCAGGCCAGCGGAGTGCCCGACATTGTGAAGGGTCACAACGCTCAGGATCTCCTGTTTATGAGGACTTAGTACGGCTCTAGGTGAGTTCACAGTATCATTTTCTACTTTATATCATTGTATGTTGCATTACCTAAGTACTGTCATTCAGTGTATTAATAAACTGGTTATGTTTAGGGATGAGCGATTATAATTGACAAAGTTAAAACCTGCACAATTTCCGATCACGCGATATTTTAGGTGACAATCTGCAGATAATCTTTTACTATCGCGCCATTTTCTGCGCTTCCTGTCATTTTGGCGGCCAGCAAATCCGCTTAGAGCACAGAGCAGGGTGAGCTGGGTGTGAGACGTCATGACTGTGATGTGTATGGTTGTCATTGGCTGGAAAAATCACATGACCTGGTTTTGCATATAACAGCGTTTCCTGTTCAGTATCAGTGTTTCAGTGTCTCTCACTAGAGCAAGACGTGTGCTACGTCTCTCTCAATACAGCTCAGCTCAGAGACACAGTTCTTCTCTTTATTCCTACAGACAACTATGCTTTTAGCAGTGAACATTATAAAATAGTTAGATTAGAGAATCTCAGTTCTTAATTAGTTAGAAAGAGACTTTTAAATAAGCATCAGCGATGTACAGCTGCGCGAGGGGACGGACAGACAGACAGACAGAAAGCTGACTATGGAAAGGAGGGTGTATATTGTGCAGCCCAGACTCTGCTTTAAACCTGCACTGAAATGGCATTTTTTTAACCACTTTTTGGCCAGCACACCTCGCACCTGAGGTGAAATTGTACCTTTTATTTTGTGCATCCCAGTTTTTTTCAAAGAGCCCCCTTGTACTTTAATTTGGAAACAGGAATTTTCTAGTAACTGTTGGTGTATTTCATTGGTGCAAAACCACCTTTTCTTATCCGTATAACTTTTAAATAGCTGTATTGCACTTTGCAATAAGAGACTGTCAAGAACTCTTCCATACCTTCTTAAATTTTTATCTTTCTGAACATGGAGCGAAATGCAGTTGGTAAGCGAGTAAAGAGGGGTGTAGGACATGGAGGTAGAGGTACGAGAGAAGGTGCTCCATCCAGTGCTGGCGACAACACGCAAGCCAGCGGATCGTCGGTTGCAGGACCGTCAGGCATGTCATCGCTGGGTCGGTGCCCTGTGAATCTCAGTAAAGAACAGCGTCGCCAAACTGTTCTTCAGTGGTTAATGCAACCTGCATCCAGCAGTCTTACCTCCTCATCCTCCCAGTCACGGCCACAAATGTCGTCATCATCATCGTCAGCATCCATCCAACATGAATCGAAGGCAGCCCAAATGTCAACTCGTGTACCCACCACTGTGGATAATCCAATTTCTGAAGACCTCTTTGATGACAAAATGCAGTTGGGGTCAGAAGGCATTTCAAAAGATCAAGAGGCCAAAGAGGTTGATTTTGTCTGCTCTGACACCCAATTGCTGATGCCATCAGAGGAGAAGAAGGAAGCCGGTAAGTTCCCCCACAAACCCCGAGGGGTCAGCAATCCCTTTGGCAGTCCCTGTTGCTTTGTAGCCCCCCAGCCCCAAAGGATTAAAAGCAGGACGAGGAAGTCACCTGTTTGTTTGATGAGGGAAAAATGACACTTTTGGGGAAACCAACGGGTCTTTTTCAGCAAATTTTTACGGGGGAAAAAAGACAGGGGGTAGTGTCAGTATGGCCCCGCCTAAAAAAGGGGAAGGGCTGTCCCCCAGAAGTCCGTTTAAAATAAATTCCGCCAGCCACGACCCAGAAAAAAATACCGCCCCCCCGCTTACGCGGGTCGAAAAGGTCCAGGCCCCTCTCAAGCCGGGGTTCTTTTTCGAGCAAGCCTCTGATTCCCCCCACGTTTGTCAAAAGCCGTTTTTTGCCTTTAAACGCATCAGTAAGGAAAAGAATCCTAGGTTTTTTAAAAACGCCCACCAACAGTCTATTCACATGCAACAAAAGCTTTATTGAAAGGGGAGGGAACACTTACCCAAAAAAAGGGCCCCAAAACTAAATCCCCGGGCCCTTCCAACCACTGTCAAAACCCCCTGCCCTCCGCCTCCTCCTCCCCCTTTTTCCCCACTGCCCATGCCCCTCTCAGAGCCCATAAACAGGGATCAGCCTCCGCTTCCCCTCCACCGTCGCCCCGGAAGAAACCACCACACCCCCCAAGACCCATCCTACCCCCCTTCTCCTTCCACCATTTTTTGGAACGACCTGCCCACCATACAGGGGGCCCAGTCAAAGAAACCAGCCGTCTGTCTTTCAGGTTTGGGAGCAGAAGAAACATTTTAAAAACCCAAACCACCCCCAAACCCAAAACCTGAATGTCGGCATTGCCGGGCCCTTTTGGCCTTGGAAATGTTCCCCTTTCCGTCTGGTGGCCACAGATGGGTTCCGCCAAAATCATGGCCCTTCCCTTTCCCCCAATACCGGGATGCCGAGCGGGGCATTTTCTTTCCCCAAAAAGGGGCCGTCCCTCCCCGGGCCACCCAAAACGTGTCCATCAAAAATTTTCCCAAACGCTTTTTTCTGCATCGTGCCGGCAAAGCCCATCTGACCTCCGACACATGGACAGTAAGCACGGCCAAGGCCGCTAAAATCTCTGTGACAGCTCACGGGGGAAGCGGGGGGGGGGGGGGGGGGGGGGGGGGGGGGGATGTCCTTGGGGTAACATGGTTTCTCAGGCCGCGCCCGCTCTAAAAACCCGCGGGGGATGGTGCAGGGCTTTTTTCCCCCCCAAAAGGTCCTCTGGTGGCATCACTGCCTAGAGAAACCAGGCCGTTTTAAAAATTTAAATCGCCCTTTGGAGACCGTAAAACAAAACAGGTCAGGGGGCTTGGACGGTTTCTCCGCAATGAGCCCCAAAGGCGCTGGCGGGTGTGACAAAAAACCTTGTGCCAGGCAAGGGGTGTGTGATAACGGGAAACCCTTCAAAAAAACGCTACCCCCCCGGGCCCTGGCCCGGGCCTGCTAAAGAAAGGGCTGGGGCCCTAGCTCGAACCCCGCCGTTCGAAACCCACCCTTCGTCCCGCCTTTGGCTGCGTTTGCGGGGTTCGTTTGGCCTCCTCGTCAACCGTCTCTTGTTAAACGGGGCAACACACGGAATTTCCCAAACCCTTTCCACATCCCTTTCCAGCGATTGTGGCAGCAGCGCAACGCCTTTTAAACCAGTACGAAGTGACACAGGGGCCGGGAAAAAGAAACGGTGCGGAACTCGGTGTTGAGCCACCAGAGTGGAGGCAGGGAAAGAGCCTGCACCATCCTTGCCAGTTTTGGAGAAGCCACCAAAATGGTTAGTGCAAAACCTTGTCAGCCCTTGTCACATGAGCATTGTGGGATCTTAGTTCGGGAAAAAACTATCGTTGGCACTCGAAACACGGGCCCAAACCCAAAGCACGGAGGAGAGCCCGACACAGATGCGGACAACGGAGTTTTTCCTCTCAGTCGAATTCAAAAGGGCCCGACATTTTTCACTATTTTATCGGCCCTCCCATTAGGCATGGTTCGAGGTCCAGGGCTGGTGCAAAGCGACGCCTAAAAGTTTTCTCGGGTTGCATCATCTAAAGGAAAGTCAGGGTGTGCTGAATTTTTTCCCCCGGTGGAAGCGGAGGAGGAGGAGGATGAGGTTTTCCCGGGACACCGACGTCCCCCGGGCCTTTGGAAAAAGAGGTTGCCCGAATTTGAGGAGGAAAAAGGGGAAAAGATCTTTTTTCTAATCCCCCTCGAACCAGAGGCTTGGGAAATCAAGGCTCCATCTTCACATAAAGTGCTTGGATTCTCCATTTCCTCCAAAAAGACCTCGCAAAAAAGGCCATCAAAATGAACAACATTTTTAACTGGGTGGCCCCCTTTCCCTCGACCCCCCGAAAAACAAAGAAAAAATTTCAGCACTACAAAATGCGGGAATTGAAGACTGTTTTTGATTGATCAACTGGAGACATCCTTTGGGCTTTCTGTTTCACGTTTAAAATGTCCAAACGGGGGAAAAAACATCAGAAACGTGACAGCAGAAAGAGTGCCAAGTACCATAGGGGCAGCCACAGCAGGCATGGGGCCCAGAAGCCAAATTGGGTGACCCCCCTGGCAATTTTTAATTTACCCCCCTCAAAACCAGAAATGCAGGGCACACATACAACACACAAGACCGTTTTAAGATCATGGTGCACGACAAACTGCTTCTAAAAACACCGATTTTTTTGGGATGTTTTTCCGGACCCAATCGACTTTTTGGGGTACCCCAAATGGATGAATGGCCCGAGCTCGCCCCCCACACCAAAGGTTTTTTTGTCCTGCCCACACCCAACGTCAAAATCTGAGCGGCCCCCAATTCACACAGCTGGAGGAGTCATTACAAAACAAACCACCCGGGTTTTCCCCCCAGAAAAAAATGGATCTTTTAAGACTTTCATCAAAAAATAAAATCAAGGGAAAGGGAACTCTGATAAATGTTGGGGCCCCCAATTTGCGGAGGTCACCGATTAGTTTCCCTGGCTACTTCAATTCCTCTAAACAAAAATGGTTTCCTCTTGAAAAATTTTTTTTTAAAAATGAAAATTTTTCTTATTTGCAATTTTTTATTCTCATTCCCCAAAAAGTTCATTTTCGGTTTTGGGGTGAGAAGACTGTAAAAACCCCCAAAGGTTTCATGAAAAAAAACGTATTCCATTTACTCACTTCATCTTTAAAATTTTTTTGGGCATTTTTAAATTGGTTTTGGGGGAAATGTCCGTGAATACAGTTAAAATTTATGGCCCTTTTGGAACAGAAATGGGGCCTTTTTTAAGGGGAAAATTTCTCCCTCAAAATTTTTTAACATTTGGCTGAAAAGGGAAATTTTTTATAATTTTTTGGGGGCATGCCTGCTTTGAAATGCAGCTATACTACGGGAACCTTTTAAAAAAAAAAATGTTGTTTCTAACAGAAAATTTGTTTTTCCCAAAATTGTCAAAGTGGCTAAAGGGGTTTCATTTTTTTTAAATTTTTTTGGGGCATTTGCTCTAAATGACAGCTATACTACGGGCCCCTATTATAAAAAAATTGGTTTCTAAACGGGACATTTTTTTTCACAATTGCCCAAGAAGTGGCTCAAGGGTCATTTTTTAAATTTTTTGGGGGCATGTTGCTGTGAAATGCAGCTATACTACAGGTCCTATTAAAAAAAAATGGGTTTTTCTAACAGACATTTGTTCTTAAAATTTTTCCCAAGAGTGGCTAAGGGGTGAGGGGGCTTCAAAAACGGGAATAGGGGGAAACACTGAAAATTTGGCCGCAAAAAGAAAAATAATTTAGTTTTTGCAAGATTTTTAAACCCATAGCTAGCAATCCCGAAAATTGAGAGAACCCATGTAATACAAAAAAAAAAAGAGAAAACCAGAGACGTGGGGGGTTTCCCCATCCTTTTTTAAAAAATGTTTTTTTCCCTAAAATTAAACTATAAAAAACTTGCATTACAAAATAGCTGAAAACAAAAAATTCCTCTAATTTAAAAGGGGAGGTACGGGAAGACTTAAAAAGATTTGGGTTAAATCCAGGAAAAAGGTGAAGGGAGCCATTCGCCCCCCCCAAGAACGAGAAAATTTTTCCCCCAAACACATTGATTAAAACAAAAAAAGAATGCCAAAAAAAAGGGAAACCTGGGTGAAACAGGACCGTAACCACCAGCATCCTCCGGGGGAAACTCAATTGGGTCCGCACTCATACAGATGGAAAAGTGCTCTTTAAAAGGCAAAATTCTTTTAGCGCTCCCCAGGTCTTAACTGAATACTGAGGAAGGCGGAGGTCTTAGCTAAACACTTCCGCTTCCGCACTCGCTTCAGAAACGCCCTTTTTTCCCGATGCTGCGTCAAAAGGGGGAATTTTTTTTGCCATTTTTAAGGTTTAAACGGACCCCAAACCCCTGGGCTCCCCCGCACCCCCTGTAACTCGGGCACTGCTAGCGAACCGCGTGCTATTAATGACGAACACCTTTCCCCGGCTCTAAAACCGCACCCACTTTTAACTGGGGCACTGCTAGCTAAACCGGCTTGCTATTAAGGGAAAAAACCCCCCAGTCCGGGCCCACCTTTCCCACTGTAACTGGGGCCCCTCCCAACTGAACCGGGGGGTTGGATAAATAAAGGGGGGGAGAAATCGTTTGGCACCCTTGGGGGGCCCCTCTCCAACCCACAAAACCCAGGAAAGGGCCCAAACCCCCTCCCAGCGAACCGGTAAATCCCCCTTTTCCCACCCTTCCCCCACCGCCAAAAACCAGTAATTTCCCCCAAAACCCACTTACAGAAAGAATAAAGGGTTTTTCCCGGAACAAACCTCGTTGACCTATTTGGGGACATCTTTTTCCCTTTTGCTTCACATTCAAATTTGTCACGGGGGGACAATGGTCACCCAGTAGAAGGGAAAGTAGCTCTACCCACACCCAGTAATGGAAAAACAAGTTTTTTTTAAATATTTTTTATTTCTTTTAAAAATTTTCGCTGATGGTCCAAAAAGGGGTTTTTTGGGTCATGCGCTGTCCAGGAAAAGGATAGTAAATTTAAACATTTTAAAAACTAAAAATGGGGTTAAAAAGGAACCCCTTTTTTCTGGCACTTTTTAATCTTGGAACATACGGGTTTGAGGGGATGTTTGCGGTACAGGACTTTTAAAAAATTCAATGTCCATTCAAAAAAAGGGGGTTCAAAGCCCTCCCTATTTCAAGCATTTTTTAATATGGGGGTCATGCAGGTTTGGGGCCCAGGACAGGTATAGATAAATGTACACGGTTCCGACACTCGTACAGAGGATTCCTAAAGACGAAAATGAAAAAAATGGGAAAACCCTCTTTTTTTATTGAAAAACTACTAAAATAGCATAAAAAAACATTAAAGGGGTTGAAACATTTTTAAAACCTTTTCAGGTCGGGCAAAGGGCCCTTTAATTTTTTACAATAAGGCCATTTCTGACCTGAAACGAAAAAACCCTTTTTTCCCCCTTTAAATTTAATTTTATATGCTTTTTTTAGAATTTTTTTAATAAAAGATTGCCGTTTTTGCCCACTACGACTTTTGGGGAATCCCTGTACATTCCCGGGGGCCCCATTTACATTTATCTTCTCATATGGTGGACATCTACAGCCAGTTGTCAGTTTTTAACGAGCACTGCTTTGTGGAGAGGAAAAAGGCTTTTCCCCCCCTTTAGCCTGAACGTCCGTGGGTTTTGAAAAGGGGGCCCGGGCCACACAGCCCAGGGTAACCGGTGACGCCACTTTTTTTTCCTTTTTTTTATACCAGGGCAGGGATTGTCAATGTCCAGTTTTAACTAAAATGGTGGGTTTAAATACTCCCTTTTTCCCCGGGACTTTTTAAATTTGGGGGTCATGCAGGGTTTGGGGGCTCTCCCGTGGCCCCCGGCCCGGTTTTTTTCAAAAGTCCAGTTCAACTAAAAAGGTGGTTTAAAAAACCCCTTTTTTTTTCCCGGGACTTTTTTAAAATTGGGGGGCAAAAAAGGTTTGGGGGTCATTCTGGGGGCCCCGGAAGGTATAGTCAATGGGCCAGTTCAACTAAAAAAGGGGTTGAAAAAACTCCTTTTTTTTCCGTCAGTTTTTAAATCTGGGGGTCATGCAGGGTTTTTTTGGGTCATGCTTTTTGGCCCAGGACAGGTTTTAGGGCCCAAAGTCCAGTGAAACTAAAATGGTGGGTTCCCAAAAACTCCCCTTTTTTTGGGACTTTTTTTTCCCATGGGTCAGACAAATTTAAAGGTCAATTACTGCGCTCCAGGACAGGTATAGTCCCCTGTCCAGTACATATAAAATGGGGGGTTCAAAAAAATCCTTTTTTCGGGACTTTTTAATCTGTGGGGCCCGACAGGTTTGAGGGTCATGCTGGGGGTACAAAGGGAAAATGTATAGTCAATGTTCCCGTTTTAACTAAAAAGGTGGTTTCAAATACTCCTTTTTTTGGGCCCCTTTTTAATCTATGGGTCAGACAGGTTTTTAATGGTCATGCCCGCGTTTCCCGGACAAAGGGGTTTTCAATTTTCCCGTTCAAGTAAAAAGAGGTACAAATAATGCCCGCCTCTGGGCCCCTTTTTTTTTTTGTGGGTCATTCAGGTTTAATGGGCATTCGTTGGGGAGAAGACAGGGGAAAATGAATTTGGCCCGTGATTTTTTTCGTGACTTTTATAAAACCCAAATGTGTGGGCCCAAGATGTAGCACGTATCCATTTTACTGTTGTGGGTGTTAATTCCGCTTCTCCAGCCCTTTTTTTGGGGGAAGAAAAGGTATTTGTTCCCTCCCCCATAGACTTTAATGGCCCTTGGCGATAAACTATTATCGCTATCGGAAATCGTTTGATAATTGCCGATATGATTATCGAATCGATAACGATGTTGACCAACGCTCATCCCCTACTTCAAATTTCTTCCTTGGGGACTTTAAAAGGGCAAAACTGACCAAAAAACTGAAGCGGGAATGTTTGCCTGATAAAAATCATGGCCCGGGACCAGCTGGGGAAAAAAAAAAGCTGAAAGGGGGTCAGGGGTCCAAAATCAGTAAGGCCACAGAGTGGCACAGTGACAAGGGGGGAAAGGGTTTGGCAAACAGCCACAGCAGCCCTGAGGGCAAGAGGGCAAAAATGACAAATTTTGGGTGGTAAAAAAAAGGAGTAGGCCACAGAGTGGGACAATGATAAAAGTGTGGGGGCACGGCAGGGGCAACAGTAAGCATGAGGTCAGAACTGGCACCCAAATTTCAGGGTTTGGAGGTGACCCCAGCAGAAACAACAGCAGAAGCAAACCCTGAGGTCAGACAGTGGCCCCAATGACATTCTGGAGGTTTGGGAAAAAAAGGAGTAGGCCTAGAATGGCACAATCAAAGGTTGTAGGGCACGGCACAGCCCCAGCCCGCAAAACATGAGGCAGACCCGTTTGGGACAATGACATTCCCGGAGGGGCAAAAAAAAGGAGTAGGCCACAGAGTGGCCCCAATAACACGTGTGGAGGTCCCCCAAGGGAGGGGGCAACAGCACAGCATGAGGTCAAAAAGTACCCCAGTGACCCCCGTGTGGGGGGGCATAAAACCCCGGAGTAGGCCCCAGAGTGGGGACAATGACAGAGTGTGGAGGTCCGGCCGGGGCAACAGCAGCAGCATGAGGGCAGAGACTGGCACAATGAAAAGGGGGTTGGGAAATTTACCGCCAGCAAAAAACCGCAGGCACAAACCTGAGGTTTAGAATTTTCACAATGACAGAGTGTGGAGGTGGGGGGCAATACCAGTCCCTGGTAAAGATGGTGGTAAGGGAGATGGAGAAACTGTCAGCAGAAAAAGGGGGCAAACAGGGGGGTGGGGGCCCTCAAATAAGGGGTGAGGCAGGTAGTTTTAACCCCGACCCATTTCCAAAATTTTTTGGGGAGGGCGTCATGGCTGATGGGAATCTGACCCCCTAAAGGGATTGGTGGGGTGAAATCCTGGGCCCATCCCCCGCCTGATTCATCTTGACAAAGGTCGTTCCAAAATTTCCCCTGGAAAAAAAGCGGTTTTTCCTGGGGGAATGATGGCCCCCCGCACTGAACACCCCCCAAAAGATGCCACAATACTGGGCCCGGGCCCGGACAGCTTTTCTCCATGCAAACTCGGGAAAGTTTTTGGCCCCACCCTTTCCCGTTTGGCTGCCCAGTTCCAGCGGAACTTCCCAACTGGGGGGGGGCCAAAAGTGCGTCCAAGTAGGCCCCCTCCTGTTTGGGTTTTAGGGTCTGCTCCAGGTCCCCGCTGCTGGTGACGCCCCCAAATAGGCGGGTGAAGGAAGCTGCTCATCAGTGACTCCAGACTTAGGTTGCTGCTTTATGGAGGGTGGACTGCTCCAAACCCCCCCACCTTCCCATAGCAGCCGCGGCAGTATAAAGTGGTGGGTGAGGGGAAACCCCCCGGCCCAAAACCTTTAGAGGGGGGATGATGCCCCCACAAAAGGCAGCGGGCCCGCCCGACTGCGGAGGATTTTTCCCATATTAATTTTTAGTTTGTCCTCCCCCTTTCAGCTTTGGGAAAAAAGGGTCCCATTTTGGGGGCGGGAGCGAGGGCCAATTTTGGGGGGAGAAAACCCGAAGTCATGCGACTATTCGGCTGTCACTAGCCAGGCAAATCCATGCTGCAGGCCATTTGCACAATTGGGCCCCAGGGGCTTCCCCGCCCCATCTCCACTGTAAACTGGGCCACGGTGCTTGCGGGTCTCCCGCCTCATCCCTTTCCTCATTCCCCCAACTAACTCCTTCCCCGATGCTCCCCCTCCCCCGTCACCTGGGTAGAAAAACACTCAAATTTACAAACAAAAGCCTTTTGCCAAAAGTCCCCCCTCCTCCAGTTTAGTCCCCCCCCAGACTCAAAGTGACCAAAGAGAAGTAAATCGCCCACGTCTCCAGTCCCCTGCCCAGACAGATTTTTTCAACCCGTTTTCCCGGATATGAAGCAGGGGGAATTTAAATTTTTTCATTCCCCTTTTCCTGGTGACTGACAAAAAACTGGCCCCCTCGAAAGGCCTCAGCAAACGGCAAAGGGGTCACCTGAGCTGCCCCTGGCCCGACTCAAAGTTTTTTATTTAAAAACAATGTTAAATCCCCCTTTTAGTGCGTGCTTTACTCTTATTGTAAAGCCCAAACCAGGAGTCCCCACTCCCAATGCCTTCACACAAATATCATTGGGGAACATAGGGCATTTTTAAAATTGCTTTAAAATTTTATTTAAAAGAGTTTTTAAAAACAAACTTCCCTAGAGCCCTTAGGGTTAACCCCAAACATTTTGAATTCAATGGCTGGTGAAACCCCGCTCATCCTCCCTTTGGAAGAAAATTAAATTTCCCTTTTTTATGATCAGGTCCCTTTTTGAAAGAAAGGGGAAGTGCCAGAAAACACTAACGCCTGCCCCCCCTGCCTAAGGGGTCTAAAATGTTTGTTGTTTTAAACTCTTTTGATACAAGTAAAACAAAATTTTTAATAACTATGGGCCAATCATATTTTTTTGACCCTCAAAGTTACACAGGGAATATTCCGTCCGCCGAAACATCAAAAATCGTTAAAAGGCCCCTTCCTTTCTGATGACGCGGACAGTTCCTCCGTGGTTACTTTGTTCCCCCCGAGGCCCCAAACCCGGGGTAGAACTGGGGTGAAACCACTGGCCCACACATGTGGTATGATGGAGCCTTTCCCTTGGGGGAGGCTGAGATGGTCTGGGGGTGGGTAGAAAGTAGGAGGGGGAAAATTGGTGCAGGGGCACATTTTTACAACGTGGGGGGAGGGAAAACGGTCTCCTTTCCAAGTTGTTGGGGTGCCTGGGCAGGGAAATACATTCAACCCCAGTGGGCCGTAAAGGGCAAGTATTGGCCCTTACCGTAGTTTTCAGCTCCACCGCCAAAGCTGCCAGTGAACCCTTGGAACAAACCGAAATTTAAGGGCTGGCCACCTTCCCGTTTCTACCAAAATTTTTTTGAAGGGGTGGTACTTTCCTTTTTTGGAAAATAAATTACGGTTTGGAACTTCCAAACCCCCGGGTCGGGGACAGGCCCCTTAATTCCCTGAAAAGGTGCAGGAGTACACCATTTGGGAAAGGGAGGGGCTTGCCCTACCAAAAAACTGGACCCGGGGGCACGGTCCAGCTTCTGCAAACCCTTGGGGTGGTTTTGGGCACATACTTTTCCCCTTTGCAATCACCTTGTTGAACGACTGCTGGCGCCATGAGACGAGGAGCAGGGGCACTGACCGGGGGAAAGATGGGAAAGAGAAAAAAAAGCTCCCTTCTTTCAGAAGGGGTGCCTTGGGCTGGCTGCAAAGGCATGCGTTCCACGGCGCTGCTGCCCTGTGGCAGGGTGGACCACCACATCTGAGCCAAAAGGTTCTCCCCCGGCCCCCCGGGTGGTTTACCCCTACAAACTTTTTTGACGCAGGGGCGCGGTGCCAACGTTAGCTCCCTTTGGGCCCCGCTTCCCCTTTCCCGCCCACAGATTCTACAAAACCCCAATTCCCGGGTCCCCGGGTGTCTTAGCAAGGAAAAACCCCACCGCCGAGTAGCTTTTTTTACGCCAACCTCCCCACTGAGTGACTTCCCACCCCCCGCTGCCTGAGCCCCTGTGCCCCCTACTTTCCCTTGGGCCCGAGAAGCGGGTTTTTCTACCCTGTGGACACTGGCTCCTGACCTCATACTGCGGGTTTCCCGCTGGGCTCAGGCCACAACCCCCCACTTTTTTTGGGTGCGCCGCTGTCTGAGGCGCAAGCTGACACCCTCTTCCCCCTGACAAGATGAAGCCCTTGCTTCAAACCCCCCCTCCCCAAGGGACGGTCGCGCATCATCAACGAAATTGTTTCATCTTCACTGCCCGTCTTCCTCACCATCCCCTTTGGGAAGCGAGCTATCCCTCACAACAAGAACCCCCCATCCACTCTCCCCCCATTATTTTTTTCCGCCTACTGCAAGAAACAGGGGATATTGGCCCCATTTTTTCGCTGCCAAGTAGCTGCTGAATGTCCCCAAAAATTTTTCATTTTCCCCCGCTGTATTAAGTGGCGCTGAGCCAAGACCAAAATGTAGGGCTCTGGCTAGGGAACCGGGTGGGAAAGGGGGGGTAGAGGGCAGGTGCGGGGGCCCTGAAAATTTGCTGCCAAACCATGCCATCCCAAGGGGGTTTTTGTCTGATGTTCCCCCCGACTTTTGGCTGGGGGTTTTTTTAGATTTCATCTTGGAGGAAGGGATGACCTAGTCAACCAATCAATAACCCTTGGGTTCCCCGGTCAACACACGCCGTTAAGGGTAAACCGCATTTTGGCCTCACTGAGTGACCAATAATGGGGATTCCCTTACGTGGGTGCGACCCCGGCCCGCTCCAGGAATGTTTGTGCTACTGGGCCACTACGCATGTGGGAAAGCCTGCCACCTCTCTGTCTGACAAAATGTTTGTTTTTAAAATGTACAGACCCCTGTTTTTAAAGAAAATTATCTGAAAATAATAAATAAAACACCCTGTATTTGCTCCAAATTTTACCCACAAAAAAGCTTGGGTTAAAACCCCTTTGGGTATAAATTTTTCCCCACAAAGGGGGAGGAAAAACCCCTGTGTATTTTACTTTAATAAAAAAGCACAAACAGGCCCGAATTTAAACCCTTCGGGTATGAAATTTTTGCTAAAATTCAAAAATTTTTTTCTTTGGGGTTTTCTTTTTCGACCACAACAGCAGAAATACTTAATTAACCCTTTTTGGGTGTAAATTGCGCAAAAGAAAAATGCGCCAAAAATTAACAGCTTTTTTTGCGGGAAAAAGAAAAAGACTTATTTTTTTCGGAGCACCCAAAAAAGCCGAAAAAAATTTTTAATTTTAAAAATTTTGGTATAATTATCTACAGGCAAAAATTTTTTCTTTGGCGTTCAAAAACAACGTTTTCTTTTACTGACTACAACTACAAAAAAAAATACTTAGTTTAACCCCTTGGATTTAAAAAGCGCAAATTAAAAAGGGGCTGCCCAAAAAAAAAACCCGCTTTGTACATTTAAAAAAAGGGGTGTATTTTAAAGGAGCACAACCCGCAGAAAAAAGCTTAATTAACCTTCCCGGTTAAAAGGGAAATTTTGCTACATACAAAATTTTCTTCTTTGGGCGTTGAAAAACAACCTTTTTTTTTACGACTAAAACATGCAGAAAATACTTATTTAACCCATGGATGTAAATTGCGCAAAAGAAATGTCGGACCAAAAAATTACCATTTTGTAGCGTGTCAAACGGCGTTTTATTTTACGGAGCACAACAGCAGAAAAACGCTTATTAATTTTCGGATAATAAATTTATGCTACAGGCAAAATTTTTTTCTTTTTTTTTTTTAATAACACCTTTCTTTTAGTACCACTTTGAAATAATACAAAGCTACAGCTTTTTTTAAAGAACTTAAGTCATACAGACAGCAGGGCGCTCAGTTATGTGTTAAGTGTTTCTTAGCTTATGCATAGCTATGCTAGTTCTTGTTACTGAACCTGTTACCATCTCTCTTGTACCCTCCATGTTTTGGGAAGACTCAAGTTAAGCATGTAATGGTAGCCGTGTATCTCCAGTAAACATCTAAATGGATTTACTTCCACAACGGTCCCGTATGCCTTTGCTTCAACTCCAGATAGCTGCAATCTGCAACAGGTTATGGGCCCAGGAACAGCAGAACACAAGCAAAGTGCACTGAAACAGACAATACATCACAGATCCTGTAGAAAGATCCTCCATCCTCTGGAACACAAGTAAGAAAGGGTGCCTAACATAACAAGGAGAGGTTCAGCAGAAGGCAGCCAGCTCAGAGCTCAGACTGACAGTTGTCCAAGCTGAACAAAATGAGAATTATCAGCTATGGAAGTAAAAAGTGGAAATGTTAGTTATCCAGGGACGACTTGTGGGAGGGTTCATTACCACATATAGACCACATATCAATTAACCAGGAATGGGACCAAGAAGAACAGACTGGCCAGGGCCACCAAAAGTCTGTTAGTGGAGGATGACCAGCTAATTCCCATAAGTGACACTGAAGAATACAGCAAAGTGGAAATGTGGAATGCATTACAAAAATTGCATGAAAGGATCCAGTTTACACAGCAAGTTATATCTGCTCAGGAAAAACTATACAGAATGAGACTTGTTTAAAGAAAAAGAACATGCAAGAACATATAAATGCAATGCTGGAAAGTGGTTCCACATCATAGGACAGTGGGTGAAGACATAAAAGTACAGTCATGTAGCAGCCATATTGTTTATGTAGTTTACCTGACTCAAACTGTGCACTGATCAATGCTCTGTAAACCAGACCTGAGGCAAGAACTGACCCCTAAATTTGTAAAGACTCGGCTAATAGATGACTTCCCAAAGAGAAGGTAACTTTGTGTAAAGAATCCACAGACAACCCGATGGCAGGAACAGCTCTTAAAGCTATCAGACACACATTTTCAGAAACAAGGAAACCAGGGCGTGTTTCAGATCCACAATCAGGGACATTTAAAAAAGGAATTCACAATATGGAAGCAGAACAGCAAAAACAAATACCAAAAGGGACTAACACAAAAGGTCAAAGCCACTAATCCCAACCACATTTAAGTAACTGGAATGGTAACATATCAAGCGACAAAGGATCAAAAGTTGGAAAGCTTGGTCATTGATTTCATGTGCAACAAGTCACAGGACAAGCAATAGGAACTTCTCAAAAGGGTCAGACCACTACCTAAAAGAGAAATGATCTATCCTTGCAGATGGAAGCAGTATTAAGGCAGAAGGAACTGGTCATGGAATCTTACTGGCCCAAGTAAAAAGGGAGGCAGTTAGCCATAACCAATGCAGGATGTACATTATGTTCTCAGCCTGGAAGGTGGAACTGTTTATTCATGAAACTCTTGACAGCTAAAGGACTTACTGTCAAATTCCAGGTGACGAGTGTGCTATCCACATGGCAAGAAGGTAATAGCTAATGCCAAGATAAATTGAAAAAATCACTATTAATAACCTCAGTAACGGTGAAAGGAACATGGTAAGAACAATGCCACACATTGACACAATGACTGCAATACACATTATGGCACAGGAAGATTAGGCCACAGACATCCTGACAGCATAAGGAACTGGCAGAAAAGGAACCTGTGACAAAGGATCTTTTTTTGTCCAAGGTTGCTCAAACACCATTAGGTGTTGAATGTTACATTAAATCCATAAGCCACAAGGGCAACACTCATCCCAAAGCAAGTGAGAACAGAGCCTCCATAACCACTTGAGATTATCACAGTGATGTTTGTGGTCCCATGAGATAAAGCACTCCAGCAGGAAACAGGTATAATTGACCTTGCAAAGATGACTATTCAAGGTACAACAGTTATTTACCTAATGAAAAACAAAGTGAAGTTTTGGATAACTACATGGACTACAAACAAAGACAGGCAACAAGTTTCAAAGGAAACCTCTGATACTCAAATTGATATGAAGGTGAATTTACACAGGAGACAAAATTGAGACCTATCTGAATCAACAGGGGATAGTAGCATCAAAAAGATGGGTGTAACCCTACACCCCAGCCTAAAAGGGTTTGCTGAAAGGTAAGAACATGAACCCGGACCGAAATGATCATATGTATTGCCTAACGGATCTGGACTACATTAGAATAACTGGGTTGAAGTCTGCAATGACAGCTACATACTTGCAAAACAGACTTTTCTCAAAAACCAACAGGGAGAAAACCCCCATAACGAACTAAGGCCATGGTATAAGCCAAAAGGTAAAACACAAATAAAGAGTTTGGTTGAAAGTATTCATGTATATCCCAGAAAGAAACGCACCCAAACTCCAAAGCAGAGCAGTTGGAGGGATTCTAGTTGGATACGGTGATAACTTCAAGGGATAACAGAATCTGGACACTAAAACAGAAAGTAGTACTATTAGCAACAGGTGGCACTTTTATTTGAATAATTAACGGAGTGGTGTATACTACACTAGAATCAAAAACAGAAGTGGAAAAATTTTACATTGATCAAACGACCACTGCATCCTCCGAACAAGAAATTGAATTCAATACGAACTCAGATACCATGATAGTTATGACACAACCCTCCCACCAAATCCAGAACCAAGGCGTTCAGCTATAGAAAACAAGGGTTAAAGCACCAGCGCGTCTTCATACAAGGTGAGTGCAGTTATCGTCCATGAACCCTCATGCCTGGGAATGCAAATGTCTCAACTCCCGACAGGAAACCAATAAAATGGATGAAAGCACAGAGGAATAAAAAAATCTCTGCGTGACACTAAAACGTGGTGCTAAAGACCTGCCGACAGGAAGAACATGCTATTGGCTGTAAATGGGACCTTTTAAAGTTAAAATACAATGCTGAAGTGCACCATCGAAAGTTATAAAGCAAAGACTAGTTTGCCAAGGGATACTCCCCCCACAAAAATACGGAGAAGACTACGATGATACATTCTCGTACCAGTGGTTAAACACAGCCACTATCAGACTTTACTCTCGTAGCAGCTATCAAAAAATGCAGTTGAAACATTATTTTGATGTAATAAACTTGCTTTCCTGCATGGTGAATTAACAGAAGACGATTTACATGGAACAACCAACCAGGGTTCAAAGACGAGCAAAGACCAGACCTATTATGCAAAACTTCAGAAAAATATCTATGTTTCTAAATCAGGCCCGCCAGAGCATGGAATATGAAATTTAAATGAGGTCCTTACCAATGAGGACTGTTTCCCGGAGTTAATGCAGACCCCTGCCTGTACACTAAGAGACTGACACAGATTGGCTTTTTTGTGCTTATTATGTCGATGGATCTTTTAGTCTGGTTTTGAGCGAGAAGGGGATGAAACAAGGAATACTACAAACCTAGAATCAGAATTTTGAGGACCAAAGATCTTGGAAACATAAGTACTACCGTCGTCATTCAGATCTATAGGGAAAGAAAATGGAAGTTTTCTCCCCCAAAATGTAATCTAGCAGCACAAATACAGGAAATAATCGAGACGTTTGGTTGGAAAGATGCAAAAACAGCAAAATCCTCCGATGAGAAAACCAACTATTTGAAAGAAAAATGAACAATCAAGAACAAATTGCTACCAAGCGATAAGCAATACAGGAAGGGCCATGGAAAATTGCTGTATATTGCCACTTCTTGACAAGACCAGAATATTGCAGGCAAGCCGTTGAATTTTTAATGCAGAAAAAAAAACCTCGACGCCAAATCAGCGTAATGGAATTACGTGGTGAAAGAGAGTCATACGCCTATTTAAAGGGAACTCTGCACTCGTAAACTGATAGTTACCAACAAGAAAACAGTGAGACCTAATAGTGGTACAATTGACGCTGAATGTGTCGAGAACACCGGGCGAACAGAAAATCCATCCATGGGATATCTGTTTTCTCGTTTAGGTGGCGCTGTAAGCTGTGCTGAGCATAAACAGCAGCTGGTGTGTAACACACTCATCAACAGAGGCAGAGTATGTTTCAGCAGCGCATGCAAGTCAAGAGGGCCATTGGCTTACGGCAACTATTGGTCGACTTGGGTCAACAACAGTTGGAACCAACGAAGGTCTTTGAAGACAACCAAGGATGTCTTGCACTCGCACAGATGGAAAGAGTAACCCAAGAACCAAGCTATCGATGTTAAGTTTCATTTTCTGCGGGATCTTTCAAAACAAGAAGTTCTGGAATTACAGGTACTGCCCAACTGGGGAAATGCTCGCAGATATGTTCAACAAAGCCTCTGAGTACAGAAAGGCATTCTAGGCTCATGAAGAAGCTCAGCCTGATGGACTAAGCCTTAGCTGTTGAAAAGGGGTGTTGAAGAATATCAACAGCTACAGCTTATGTTAAAAGAACTTAAGTCATACGGGACAGTAGGTGGCGCTGAGTTTATGTATTAAGGTTTCTTTGCTTATGCATTGCTATGCTAGTTCTTGTTACTGTAACTGTTACGCATCTCTCTTGTTTCCCCCATGTTTTGTGATTCACATGTACAGCATGTAATGGTAGCCGTGTATCTCCAGTAAACATCTTAAATGGATTTACTTCCACAACGGTCTGTATGCCTTTGCTTCTACTCCAGATAGCTGCAATCTGCAACAAAAACAACGTGTATTTTACTGACCACAACAGCAGAAAAACAATGAAAGAACCTTCGGATATGAATTATGCTACAGGCAAAATTTCTTTGGCGTTGAAAAATACCGTTTCTTTTACTGACCACAACAGCAGAAAAACACTTAGTTAACCCTTGGATCTAAATTGCGCAAAAGAAATGAGCTGCCAATAATTACCAGCTTTGTAGCATGTTAAAACGACGTGTATTTTACTGACCACAACAGGACAATATCACTTAATTGACCTTCGAATATGAATTATGCTACAGGCAAAATTTCTTCTTTGGCGTTGAAAAACACTTTTCTTTTACTGACCACAACAGCAGAAAAACACGTAATAAACCCTTGGATCTAAATTTGCGCAAAAGAAATGAGCGCCAAAAACTTACCAGCTAGGTAGCGTGTTAAAATGACGTGTATTTTACTGACCACAACAGCAGAAAAACACTTAGTTAATCCTTGGATCTAAATTACTCAAAAGAAATGAGCTGCCAAAAATTACCAGCTATGTAGCGAGTTAAAATGACGTGTATTTTACTAACCACAACAGCAGAAAAACACTTAATTAACCCTAGGATCTAAATTGCGCAAAAGAAAATGAGCTGCCAAAAAAATTACCAGCTATGTAGCATGTTAAAATGACGTGTATTTTACTGACCACACCAGCAGAAAAACACTTAATTAACCCTTGGATCTAAATTGCGCAAAAGAAATGAGCTGCCAAAAATTACCAGCTATGTAGCGTGTTAAAACGACGTGTATTTTACTGACCTACAATAGCACAAAGACGTTTAAGTAGGGCCCCTTGGATATAAATTGCCAAAAGAAAATGGCAGCCCAAAAAATTTAAATGATATTTGGATTGTAAAAAACGCTGTTTTTTTTAACTGAATACATAAGCAACAACAGGCTTAGATAACCCTTGGATATTCAATATGCTCCAGAACTGAGCAGATAGCATTAAAATGTATATGCAGCTGAATTGGACGCACACTGGACTTCAATTCCAATACCCACAAAATCAAAATTAGAACCTAAGAGAAGCAGTCTCTGAGAAAAGCTGTGACAGCCCCCAAAAATTGCTGTATAAAAAAGGGCTTTCTTTTGTGTGAGATCTCTAACTCTGGAGCTGCAGCAGCTACAACCG
>JAODAL010053502.1:0-25256 GCA_025379985.1 Phyllomedusa bahiana
CATTGATGCACAGTGGTCTGTACAGGCCATATATTGCACATATAATCCTAATATTGTGTTCTATAGCCTTCTAATATTGTTGACCCAGACCGCTTCCTGCCATCGCTCTTCAGCATGTTCTTAACAAATCTACCCCTATCTGAGTGTTTGGTGAACTTGAATCAGTTCTTGTTGACCTGGCTGCTTATTTGCTTACTAAATCAGACTATGACCATGGCTTTGCATGCTACTGAAATTCCAAACAAAGACTTTAATGATAGCCTTGATAGAGCAGTGGGTGGTCTTGATAGAGCAGTTGTGTATCTAGAACAAATCCTATGTGATTGAACACACTAAGTTTGGTACCTAACAAGTCAAAAAACAGTAGTCAGCTCACTCACATAGATCAAATTTAATTATCTCAGATTCTGACAGCTCGATATGAAATTGGAAGCACAACACCTTCAATTGTAAGAGAAAGAGAAATTTCAACGTGCAACATCAGCTGAGATTAAGACAAAAACCTGCCCTTTATTGTAGAAATTTAAAATCATGGGAAAAACTTCACATCATGGTGCAATGTACGCCTATGCATTTCAGGAACAATCCTTATTTATAGTTACATTATGATTGACTACCGTGAATTATACCAAGATGTGAAGTTTTTGCTATGATTTTAAATTAGTACAATAAAGGTCACATTTCTCTTTTAAAGGAGTTGTCCACGACCTAAGAAAAGGTAAGAGGCAACTCCGCCAGCCGAATTAAAATAAAAAAAGCATTAATACTCACCTTCCTCTGGTCCCTGGTTTCAGTGCTGTGTTTCCCCCGTCTTCTGTTCTCATTCTGCTACTCCTGAATGAGAACGTGCCTCTAAATTACATAACTGTTCGGAAATGAACAGCTTTGTGTAGAGCAGGGGTGTCAAACTCATTTTCACCGGGGGCCACATCAGCCTCACGGTGTACCTTAAAGGGCCTTCATAATTTTACAACTGTGTAAACGGAACTTCTCCTTAACTGTTACATTTGTACAGTATTGCTATTATAATTAGACATTTGAGGGCAACCAGGAAGAATATATTGCCCCCCATAGGTAGAGAGGTACATCTGACCATTGTAGGTAGATAAGTGGGTATAAAGCCACCTGTAGATGACAGGTATATCTGCCCCCTGTAAGTAGATAGGTATTTTTGGCCCCTGTGGGTAAATATACAGCTCCCTGTAGATAGGTAGTTATATGTCCCATCTGTATGTAGATAGGTAGGTATACAGCCCCCTGTAGATAGGTATGTGCCCCCTGTAGGTATGTATGCCCCCCCTGTAGGGAAACATCTCCCTGACTTACCATAGCCCCAATGCTTATTGCAAATCAAAATGCAGGCGGGCCTAGGAAGGGAAAAGAAGGGCCCATAAACGCGTTTCATAAAAATCCTGTTTATTTATTTGCTCCCAGGTGCCACACCAAAGGTTCCCCCTCCCCCTTACGCTTTGGGTGAACAGGGAGGGACATTTGGACATGGGCAGTAAAAGGTACGCCCACTGCTGGGCACCATAAACCTCCCCCAAAGAGGGCTTCTGCCCCTTCCCTCCCCCTCTCCGGGCATCAGAACATATGACCGAATTTAATCCCTGCCACATCATACCACAAAACCCCACCACAGAGGGCAAAAAAAATACTTCCACTTCTTGACCACTTTATCACCAGCACATATTGACTGAAAAATTTACTGAAACCCCCATGACCATTTTCCCTACCGCATAGTGACGGGATTAAACCCCCACCCCATGAACACATATCACCAAAAACATATGACTGAAAAAATACCAAAACACCATAAACCCACATACCACCGCCACAGGGGTTACGAATAATACACCAAAAACCCTTACTGAATATAAGCCATTATACTAAAAACCAAATTTTACCGGCAAACAGTGCCCAAAGGCGAGATGGATAACAGCTTACCAGGCTCTCAGACAATAAGTAATTATATTTAAATTTACACCCAAAGGGATTTAAAATTTTAACTTTAAAGAGTTTTTTCTCCTTCTCTTTTTCTTCCCCAAATTTTTCCCAGCCCAAAACCCATGAAGTCTTCCCCCCGGCCACAACTCTTCACGTAAAAATTTACAAAAGAAACCCCTAGACTCCTCATTTTATCAGCATTTTCTCTCCCAAATTTCCCTATCTCTATAAAAACCCCCATCTCTACCCGCCCCCAAATTTGGAAAAATTACACCTTTTTGCTCCAAACAGAAAAAGTTCCCCCAAAATCATGATGCCCCTATTTGTAAAACAACTTTTAGTCTTGTTTTGAATACCAAAAAAGGGGAAGTATTTTTAAATTTCCCCAAAACCCATATTTTAGTTACACCCCAAAACTGGGAAGGTAGTCCTCAATTAGGTAGGTGTATTTAAACCCCTTTGGGTAGGTAAAAAAACCTTATAGGTCCCCAAATTAGGTAGGTACTCCCACCCCCTATTAAGTAGATATTTAGTTATAAGGCCTCCCCAATAAGTAGAAATATAAAACCCTTTTATTTATTTATATGGGCTCATTAACCAGGTCCCTTCCCCGGGGTTAGCCTTTAAAGGCTATATATATCCCCCGGGTATTTTGCCTCGGGAGCCAGGGTGGGTTTATTGCCCCTGAACCAGGAAATTTTTGCCCTTGTAGCAAGGAAAAATTTCCCCCCTCAAGCCAGGTAAAATGCCCTAAAATAGCCCCCTGTAGCTAAGAATATAAAAAAAAAAAAAGGGGCTCCCTAAACCTCACCAGGGTTTCCAAAGCGCCCCAGGCCCCTGGACGGGTTTTAGGGAAAGGCTTGGGGTGACGAAAATCAAAATGCTTACCCCTATCATGCCCGGTCCTGGGATCTCCGGGCCGGCAGAGGCTGTCGACCAAATTTAACCCCGGGGGCGTCGCAGGGGTTGTGATGAAACCCAAACCCTCACCCCCCTCGAGGGGGGGCCCCCTGTTTATGTAAAAAGTCCCTCACTGAGTCTGTACATACACGAGGGGCATACAGGGCAGGGGGGAAACGATCCGCCCTTTCCCTTTCTCCCTCCCGGGAGTAAGCTCCCACTGAGTGAGCGCTGCTGGACCCCGGAGTGGGGGAGCAGAGAGACGCGGGGAGGCCGCGGGGCGGACACCCGTGGTGTAGGGGGGGGTTGCCCGCTGTTGCGGGTGAAATTTTCCATTCGGGAGTAGTAAAAAAGAAACAATTTAAAAAAATAAAAACGGAATCTCAACCACATGGTTAAACCCTTGAGGGACATATGTCTTTTTTTCAACCGGAAAAAACTTAACTTTGGGGGGGGGGGGTTAAACCCAAAAAAAAAAAAAAATTTGAAAAACCCTTTTTGCCTATGGGAGAAAAAATTTTTGCCCGGAAATCGGCACAAAAAATTTGGGACCTGCATCCCAAAATCAAGAACCCATAGCTTTAAAAAATTTTTAATTTCCCCAATGTTTTTTCAATTCTTTAAAGTTTTTTCCTTTTAAAAAGGGGTTTTACTCACCTCCCTTTTCACTGCCATTTTCCAGGCCCCCATTTCCTTTTCATGCTGTGGGGGGTTCTACAGCATGTTTGGGCATACCCAAGCCCCATTTTCCCTTTAAGCTCTGTTTTCAAAATAGAAAAATTGATAAAAGGAGGGGGAATAAAAAACGGGGGCAAAGTCGGCAGCCCCAAAGGGGGGAAAAACATTTTTTTAGTAAGAATCAAAGAATCCCCCTGTATTGCTGATGAGACACAGAAAGGGAAAATGACATCACCCCCAAAGGGGAAAGTGGCGGGTTTAAAAAACTAAAAAACTTGTGTAAAACAAAAAGATGTTTAAGAACGGGCCCTACTCTGTAAATGAAGAAAAATCAGAACAGCAAAAATATTGGGGTTAAAAAACTTTTTTTCCCCCTTTTTGCCCACATACCCTTAATAATGGGGTTTGGGGAATACCCCTTTTAAAGTTCAATGGGAAATAAAATCCACAAAAAAATTTTTTGCAGTTTTTACTGCGGGTTACGGGGTGGGGCCCGGGGAAAAATCTGCAGATAAAATAAAGGGGCAAAATTGTTCCCCTTCAGTTGCAAAAATAAAACCCACAATGGTCACTGAAATAACTACAAAATAAACAAAAGTTAATACATTTTTTTTTTTATGAAAATAAACCCAAATTAAAAACCCTAAATTTCTTTTTGGAAAAGGTTTCAAAGGGGAAAATTCAAAAAAACAAACAAAAGGAAAACTGGCTGGACATAAATTTTTGGTTGCCTTAACTTAATTTTTTGGGTTTGGGCAGAACTGTTTGGGGCCCAATAAAAACCCTGAAACAAAGGGTTTTTCTGTAACTCCAATGAAAATTTCTGCACCGTAAATAAAGGTATTTTGGCCCCACCCCCTGACCAAACTGCTTCACTGTCCCCAAGGGTTTTAAAGTGGCATTTCCCAAACTGCAAGTTTAAAGCCCTTTCAACCAGAACTTCAATAGGATTTAGATCGGGCCCTCATAAAAGCCACTTAAAAGAATATTTTTTCAAGGGTTTTGCTTTTTAATCTTTTTTTTAAATTTTTTTTGGGCTTTGTGTTTTGGGCTCAATCCTTTTGGGAAAGGGACCCTTTAACCGGGAACTGAGCCCAAAGCTTTCTGACACTGGAAACCATATTTTGCCCCAAAATGCCTTGATAGAATCAATATTTCATTGTACCCCGTACAGATTCAAGAAAACCCCGTTCCAGATGCAGCAAAGCATCCCTGGAAAAAATTTAAGCTTCTCCATCTTTTACAAAGGTATAAAGTTTTTTTTCTTTGCATGCTTCAATTTTTTAAGGGTGTAAATAAAGAGCTTTATGTGACAAAGCCAAAAAGCTCCCCCATTTTTTTTTATCTGTCCTAATGGGCAAATTAAACCCAGAAACTTTTTGACCTTTTTATTATGTAATTTTTTTCAAATTATAGTTTCCCCCATAAATCATGTTCCTAAGGCTTCTTAAAGAAAAAAGATGTTTTCTTTTTCCTTTGAGTTTTTCCCCCCTTATTTTTTTTGAAATTGTTTTTGGGCTCTTTGGTTTTCAATTAATTTGGGATCCATATATTCCTTTGGGCCCTCAATTTTACCCCTTGTACCATGTCCAAAAGAGGTTGGCGCAGTCCCCTGGGGCCTTAAAATTCTGAATGATATGTCCAAATTTGGGTAAAAAGGGACATAAAGCTGTTTTGGGGATGGCTTTTTAGTCCCTTTTCCTTTAACATGTTTGTCTAAATTTTCTTTCTAAACCCCCTAAACAACTCTTTTTTATAGGTTTTTCCCTTTTTTTCAGTTCAGTTCATTACACACCATGATAACCCAAAAGCATGGTGACTACTTTTTTTCCCTTTAAAAAGGGGAGACTGTTTTCAAGTTTAAAAACCCCCCTGTGATGCTAAATTTTTCCCCCCCTTAGTTTAACTTTTCCCCAAGGTTTTTAAAATTTTTTTTCAATCCCTTTTTCTTTTAAAATAACCATTTTTTTTGTCCAAGACAGATTCCCCTAGTTTTTTTTTTTTTAATTTCAGTTTTAAACCCCCAATTCAAACCCCAAAAAGACTGATCTACAAAAGTTTTAAATTTTCCCTCCCATTTTATTTTTTATTTAAAACTGAAAGTTCAAAATTTTTCAGTGACCCTTTTTAAGGTTTTTTATTTCTTTAAAAGGGTAACAACAAATTTTTTTTTTATGTGGAACCGACAGATCCTTTCTATGATCCCTGGTAAAACTGGGAGCAAAAACTTCAAGACTTTTTGGGGTGGAATTTTTTATGCCCAAATTTAAAATTAAAGGGATATTTTCACAACAATTTCTTAGCTTTTGAACATGTAGGCAAAGATAAATAAAGATTTTTACCAAATTTTAAATTTCTGTTCCGATTTTGCCTTTTTTTTCCCAGGGTAAGCAATTTTTAAACTCCTGCTCTTATTCCAAGTTTCTCTAGTTACCCCTCATTTTTGCTCTAAGCCCTGGGCAAGAGTTGGGTGTCACTGGCCCGCTGAAAATCACTTGCTGTGTCTTACAAGCAACAGAGGAGCATCTTTAGGCTTCCTTTCTGACAAGAGTTGACCCCTTCCCCCGCACTGGAGCCTTCTTTCCCTGCTATTTAGACCCCCCCATCACTAAAAATCCCTCTGACAGGCTCAGCTAGGAAAAAGAAAGTTGATGGGGCCAATCACTGTTGAAAAAAACCCCCTACATCCTTTGGGCAGGAAAATGGGGGCCCCGTAGCTTTTAGTAAGGCAGGCCTTTAGAAACTGCATGGTCTGAAAAAATTTTTTTTTGTCTATTTTGTGCACAAAAAAAAAAAAAAAATTAAATTTTTTAATGTTTTTAAAGGAAAAAAATATTTACCCCCTCCTTCATTGCTCCAACATTGGGGATGGAAATACACACAATAACAAGTCTGCCGCAGTCACATACAGCAGGTCGTGACATCTTTTGGGGGCCTGTAGGCCCCCTTTAGAAACTTGCAGCAATTTTTACAGCATTTGAATATCACACATATCAAGATTTTTTATTTGATTTCTGGAAGCTCAAAACCCTGCCCTGGGAAAACCCGCAATCCAATTTTAAAAACACCTGTTTTTTTTGGGGCAGGGTTTGCCCGGGAAATCTGCTCATTTTTTGTCCCAAAGGGGGTTGGGGGGGCTTTTGGGGGGTCTCCTGGGGGGATTTCCCGGGGAAAAGGGGATTTGGGAATGAAAAGTTTAAATTTAATTTTCATTGGGGGCCTAAATTTTGGAATAAATTTTAAACAGGTTTGGGGAAAAAACTTTCTTGGGGTTTTGGGGGGGGGCCAAAAAATTTCCCCTTTTAAAGGGGGTTTTTCCACATGAAGCCATGGGGGAAATTTTAGGGGTTAAAAATTTTAAAAAATTAAAAAAAATTTGACTGAACCTGCCTGATTTTTATTTGGGAAAAGGAAAACCCCGGTTAAGGCACCTTTTTAAAGTGTTTTTGTTTAGTGTCCCTGGCGTTTCAAATTTTGGGGGGGAAAAAAGAAGGAAAAATTAATTTCCTTGAAAGCCCAAGTTTCCACAGAAAAAATATAGCCGCCCCAGGGGGGCAAAAACCCTTAAAATACATTTTTTCCCCTTTTAAAAGGGAAGGGGGGCCCAAAAACCCTGGCTTTTTTGGTGGAAAATTTTTTTGGAACAAATTTTGGGGAGGAAAAAAGCTTTTACCAACCCCAAACAACGGGGGGGTATGGCCCTATAAAAATTCTAAATGGGGGTTTTCCCAAAGGGAAGGGGAAGGGGCCCCCGGGAAACCCTCAAAAAATCTTGGACAAAACCGGGGGTTTTTGTTAAAATTCAATTTTTTCCCCCCAAAAACCCCCCAAAACCCAAAACAGTTTTGTTTTTTAAACAAATAAGGGAACAGTAAAAACGGTACCAAAAAAAAAGGCTGGGTTTGGGACCAACCGCCAGCCCGGGGTTCCTTGACAGGGAAAAATGGGAAACGGATTGATCTAGAGGGCGCTGATTTTTGGTTTTCCCTCAAAATTTGAAGTTCTTTTAAACATTGAAAAAGATCTATCTGCCCTTTTTTAATGGGTTTTAAAAAATGCCCCTTTTAAATTGATCGGTAAAAAAAAAAAAAATTTTTCACACACAACAAAAATACAAAGCAAGACTGGCCCGCAAAACCAACAAAAAAACCAAAGAGGGGTTAATGCAGACCCAGAGGGCCCACGGACCCTCATTAGCACCCTGAAAAAAAAAGGAGATAAATAGAGCACTTACCTGGTTTACTTACGTTTCCAAAAAAAGGGGATTTTAAAGAGGTAAAAAGGGACAGGAACCTGCTAGGACGGCATTAAAAAGCGTTACTCTTTATAGCAGAATTTTAAAAATGATATTAAACTGTATTTTATTACCTCAAATTTAAATCTGAACGTTTCAGGAAAAGGGATGGGGGTCCCATCTTGAAACACAAATATAGACAAAAGATAAAAAGCCCTGTTTTTAAAAACAAATATAAAATTTTTTTTTTTTTAAACACTTTTAATTATTTCAGTTATTAAACAAACCCAAAAAAGTTCCCTTTTTTGGGAAAGAAAAAAATTTTTTACTTATGGGGGAAAATAAAAATTTAATCCATCACCAACGTGTCATAAGTAAATGCTTTTTAATGGTCCTTATAGGGACAATTTTTTGGGTTTGCCAAGAGCCCCGGATAAACATTTTTTGCCACAACTCTGGTAAGATCTCTGAAGAGTTGACCTCAGTTTTTGGGATAAAAAAGGCCCAAATTTTAAAACCGAAAATCCATTTTTTTCAATTCGGGAAGCTCACTTGGATTTGGTTTAAAAAAAAAAAAACCCCAACCTTTTTCCCGGGTAGAAGTTGTCAAACACAGGCCCAGGGGCAGCTTCCAATTTTACACGGCTTTGGCCCCACCTTTTTGGGGGTTCTATAGAAATTGATTAAGAAATTTTTAACTCCTCCATAACAAAACTGACCCTACACTGACTTTAATTGCGGAGATTTATCATCAGTAAACAAGCTACAAACCCCAGGAGGGAATACAAGCGCTTTTCACTAACGATTAATGTAATCTTGTTAATGATTAGGGGCTGCTCCACTCACCATGGGGAGTCATCCCCCCTTTTTGTCCCCAATCATAAGGAGAGCAGGATGATAAACCCGAGAAACCTGTGTGCACTCAGAACAGATTAAAACTCCCATTTGTAAATATCAAAACACCAATGTATTTGGAAAGGTCTTCAATTTTCCTTTTTCCCCCGCAAGTTGATAAACTAACCTTTGTAAATAAGAGAGCCCTTTTCCCTACTCTCTGTGGGGTTTATCCAGGGCTTCCCCGGTTTCCATAACTCCCAAAATCAAATTCTGCTCTGACCCTCACCCTTTTGGGGTCCCACATGGTGAAGGGAAATGAAATCGGAAATGAAGTGGGTGGGTTATCCAAACACTGCATATAGGGTGAGTTAACTCAAAAGGGGCCCAAAAAATTTAAAACCTAGCCCAAATGTAAAAGTTACATTATGGCCTGGGCTAAGGCAGACCTAGAAACAGGGGTAAAAATAAAACTGGGTTTTGGGACAATCTCCAAAACCCCGACTTTTTTAGTTCAGTCAAACCAATTTTTAAACAAAAATTTGGGGTAGATTTTGCAACCCCCCATTGCTCCTTAAAACAAAAAACAAAAGATGGGGGTTTTATATATTTTATGCAGCCCCCCCCAAAAAAATTAAAGTTCCCGCAACCCTTTTTTAACCCTGTAAACTATAGGGAAGGTGAACACCCATTAAAGATCTTTAATTTTACAACCAAAACTTACCAGCATGGGGATGTGGATGCCCCCGCAAGGGGGCAATTCTATCTCCCCCCAAAAAAAATCTTGCACTCACCCCTTTCACCCTTGTGGGGAAATTTAAACCCCCCTGAATCCAACCCCCCAAAAAAGGCCATGTACCCTAAAAAAACATGCTGCCACCACCTTTTTAAAAATTTCAGGAAAAAGATCCCAACCCACAAATACCGCAACCCCGAAAAATTTACAGGGAAAAACCCTTCAAAACAAAGGCTGAGGGGCAAAAGGGTTTCAGTGCTACCCAAAAAATAAAAAAATAAAGATAAAATAGGATAATATACATTTATGCAATGACAGTTATGCTAAAAAAATGGGAGAAGTCTCAAAAACCACCTAACACTTATGATGTAGTTGATTTTCTGATACCAATGGGCAAGGAAGAAATTGGAACACAGCTCAGATAATGGCTAAATCCCACGTTGTGAATATGATTTTCCTGTTGAAACCATATTTTATAGTATCAAACCTTAATTTAGATTTCAGAGCTGCCCATCAGGTTATTAGGATAATTTATTATTCCTGTATGGACTGTTAGGTGATAAGGGTAAGGTTCAGGAATGTCTAATTGTATATGTCCTTTGATTGAACCATTGTAATATAGTAGGGGAATGTTAAGTTTGGATAGACAGATCTCATCTGATCATCCTTTGAGGTATATAAAACTCCAGGCTTCATGTCAAAAATCACACTTGAAGATAACCTGTTAACCCCACCCTCAATAAAACAGACCTAGGAATTTCTGACCAGAATTTATGATATTTGGATTAATTACTTTGTAGTTAGTGGAACCTATACAACATACTTTTTATTATAATGCTTGATGCACAATAGTGATGAGCGATTTGGCCAATAATCTGCTTCGAGTCGATTCCATATTTTGTTGAATCATCTCCCGATGTTCAATCCTCGATTGTGATTAATCTCCGATTCCCATTAAAGTCTTTGGGAGAGGAACACCAGGTTCATTTTTACACCCAAACATGTGAGGTGAATCTGGAATTAACATCCAAAACAGTAAACTGGATATGTGGTACATCTTAGTCAAGACAATAGTCACAGGCTACAAGAGTCACAGAAAAAAATTCACAGGCTAAAATAATCCATTCCGTTCAATGGCTAACTGAAAACATGAGGACAGCGTAGCCACAGCAGGTACAGAAGTAACAGCTGCGAAGGGGGCCCTTTGACACAAAAAAAACACCGGCATTGGTAACTGGCATGAGACCCCTATCACTTTTTGCACCAGGGACCAAGAACTTGTCAAAAATGTGGTGGGGGCAAAAAAAAACACCCAACGGGGAACGCGGGGTTTTACTGGGAGGGCCTATTGATGGGTGCGGTAGAAACAGGCTGCCATCAGACATCTATTAACCGTTTCATGGCCGCATACTGTGGTGGGTGCTAGCAACGCAGAAATAAAATTGGGTGCTATTTCACTGTAGTTTGAGACGAGAAATATGAGTAATATAAATGTGCACCCACAACACAGCTATGCCCCACGCTCCCCCACCCCCCCACGTAGCTGTGCTGTTCAGAGCACTGGAGCTGTTTCCAAATCTCTAACTAGAATTCTGTAATCTTGCTGTACCCTAAGCTAACTACTCTATCAAGAATCCTTTTCACTTGGAAAAACGCTGGCAAACAATCTCTACTAGCTTTTAAAAAAGCTGAGCAGAGAGACAGCTATCCGTTCTGTTGGCTGTATAGAAGCTAATGGCACGGAACAGGAAGTGCAGTGACATAGATAGAACGAGGCCATGTGATTTCAGAAGCCAATGAGATCCCTACACACCCCACTGGTGACGTCCCCCCTCCCAGCCCCCGCTCTGCGCTGATTGGCTGGCCGTCAAAATTACAGGAAGCGCCAAGGATGGTGTGATTGGAATCCGCAATGTTGATTATTGATCAGATTTAAGAAAAATAATCTCTTCATCGCGGATGCAAGATTTTAGTGAAAATCTGCCCGATTTCAACTTTTTTCTATTTCATCGCTCAACACTAATGCACAATCATCCATACAACCATTATCTTCTCAACAATTGGGCATTATAAAGGCTCCTTCTTAATGACTTGCAATGAGTTCTTAATACTCAGACCCCTTATGAAACCCAATAAGTATCCTTCTGATGGGTGCTGGGGAGGACATTAAGCTGTGAAAGGACATAAAGGAGTTATCCGGAAGTGTTAACATTTCAAAGAACACTATAAACAGCCTTTGTATTGAAAAGTAAAGAGATTCCACTATATAAAGATATTCCTTCATGTGTTTCTTTTCTTTTGCCTCCTTATTCATCTTTCATAAGATTCACATTTTGCAGTAAAACTTCCTGCTGGTGGGAGTGTCAGCAGTTCCCCAGCATCTCTTTCCTACAAGTCCTAGACTACACTGCAATCTAGGACTTCCATCCACGCTCACCACTGCTAGATATTGTGCAGACATTATTGTGTAATCTCCCCCCGTTCTGTACTAGCTGTCATGTTAATGTTAATAGCTAGGACTTACTTAGTGAGTCACTGTGTAAATTGTACATTGTTGCAGTCATCATTTTCATGACAGCAGTACATAACCTCCCAGCTCTGAACTGCTGCCCTCTGCTCCCATTACTAAGTATTGCCAGCAGGACTCAAAGATAGCCAAACAGTAACCTCCCCTGTAACTTCTATTCACTTGCAAACTACAGGCTGGCAAAAGTGAATGCAGCCAGATCGATCTCTGTTCAGGTTACATCTACTAAAAGGGAGTGTTCCTGAGCTGAGCCTGGCTTTAGCACACACAATGAGTGATGACAAAACGTTCATTGAGGCCATGTGATCAATGAGCATCAGGGGGTTTGCAGGGCATAGGGAAGAGGAGAGGACAGGGCTTTTGCCTGGTTTCACACAGTAGGACTTGTAAATAATTTTTAATATAATACAATTGTAAGCCCTATCACAAATAAAGAGTTCCAGAGAACCCCTTTAATAAAGAACAGAGCTAACATTGCGTCTATCAGGAGAGGTATGAAAAGCTGGTTAAACCCAAAGGAGCAGTGTACACTTTTGTTCCTTTATTCAATCAATCAGTACTGAGATACCCATAGATAACATTTTTGTACATTATTTCAGATACAAAAGCAGTACTACTGACCTCATGTGATGCCAATTACAATAGTGCATCCTGAAGACCATTGACCATTATTAGAAATCCAACAGAAAAGTCAAGAAAGGAGTGCAGCATACCATTCACATGTGCAGGCTTGGATTGTCCCAAAAGGAAATAGGGGATTCCCCTGGGGTGCGCCTGGGCACTGCAGGCCTGGCGCTATTTTTTAGGGCATGTCCTCACGGCAAGGTTTTGCGGCTGGTTTTACAAACCGTCTGAAAAACCAGCCGCAAAGTAACACAACGGGCTTCTATGGAAAACCCGTGCAGCAGTCCCCACTGCACGGGTTTTCCGCCTGAATTTTTTCAAAACCCCCGGCCACCCTAAAAACATTTACAGCCATTCTTCCGCCCGGTTTTCGGCTGAATAGACCCATGGGAAGGGGGAAGGGGGGGGGATTTTTCTCCGCTCATCGGGGAAAAAAGCCTTCCCCCCAGTGGCCGGGGGAGGGACACAAACCGACAAATAGGTCGATAAACCGACCGGTATTTGCCCTTCCCGTGAAAAAACCCCCCTTAGGAACAAAGGTAGAGATAGAGAGGTAGAAAGTAAAAGTCATGTAAGTCATATACAGTAGCTATAGGGTGGGCCCCAAGAATGAATTCCATTACGGGCCCAAGAAAAAAACCCACTGGTGGCCCCAAGAATTAAATTTTACAGTGGGTCCCAGGCACTCCATTCAGACACTGCCCATGTGATATGGTTTATGCAGGCCTAGTGAAGGAACATCATATGTATGGGTCAAATAATTTGTCATGGCCCTGTATAATAAACTTCCCTGTAGACTACCTCTGTAACAAGATGTGTATTTATGCACATATGACCGTGAAGCCTTAGCTTTGGATGAGAAGTGTATATAAGTCTACAGTGCATACAGCAAATCTGCAGACAGAATTCTATGCAAACAAGCGTTTAACCACACAAGGGTTTAGCTTGAAGATTTAATTACTATTGAATGCAAGCTACGGAATGTCAGCATTTTTGGTACTGAAAAAATAAACAGATTTGTTTAAGACCCATTGAATTGCATAGCTCAATGCCAAATAACCCCGTGGAAAACAAGTTTCTAGAACAATGTTCCCAAACTAGGGACTTCATCCGTGACTCTAGGCCAGTTTCTTGCAAGTTCGCATTCTGCAGCCACCAGCACTGTTTGATGACATGTGCATTGCAACGATGCTTTAGACCCCAAGACTTGGGTTTGAGTATATGAAACATGGGGTCTACATTGTCTGGGGTCTACATCTTATTGTCTGAATTAATTGTCTTAATTAGTTTTTCTTTATGTGGTCAGAATTCATTTTGGCGGTCTGGGGTCTAAATTCATTGTGAGATATGACATCTGTAGTCTGAATTAATTGGAGGTTTAAAGGTCTGAATAAATTGTTGAATTAATAGTTAGGATCTAAATGAAATTTACTGGAGTTCCTAATTCATTATGGGATATGGGTCTTAATAAAATAAGGGTTCTAACCTCTGGGGTCAGAATAACTTTTTCCATCTGCAGTCTGAATTCATTTTGGGGTTTAAATCTGGTTCACTTTAAATTTTGGGTCTTAGATTTGGAGTTAATTGTGGGGTATGTTGTTGCTTTGATTTAAAGGGCATTTATTGTTTCATCAGTTCATCTGGTTTTTTTGTACTTTCAGTTTCTCAGCTCCTCAAATACAGGGGCGTTTCTTCCCTTCCCAGCTTGGTGTTTCTTAACTGAAGGGGGGGTGACATCACCCCCATAGTTGTAACTTTAGGGGGGTACGGAGGGGACTGGTCCCCCCACTTTTTTCTGGGTGGGGGGCGGCCCCCAACTTTTTTTGCCCCTTCATAAAAAATTATCCATATGTAGCAGAGACAAAGGTAATGGGGAGAGCAGAGCACAGAGGAGGAAGAATTTAACCCTTTGCGTCCTATATTTCTGTGCATCTTGTGGGTACAGAGTAGGTAGCAGCCTCAAGTGTCAGTGCAGAGTGAGAGCAGCGCTGATTGGTAGAGCAGGAGTCAGCAGAGGCTGTTTCACCAATCATAACGCTGCTCACAGTCCAGCTCAAGCTGTATCCGGGGCTGTATCTTTCCCTCCCATTGTATACCACTTCCTCTATGCTCAGCCCTCATCAGAAAAGAGGAGAAGCTCTTGCCGAATGCCAACTGCACCAGACTACAGGAAACAGGTAAGGAGGGGACAAGGGTGCTAGGCATTGTGTGTGCATGTGAGTATGGTATGTACTGTATATGTGAGATGTGTATATACTGTACAGCCATGTGTCTAGCCATGTCACGTATTCCCTGCACTTACGCGCCAGGGAAAATGAATGGGGGTGAATGGGGCCGGCCCTGCAGAATTTTAGAAGTATGGACTGGCCAGCGTGTACTTCTAAAATACCTAGGATATAGCAGTACGCCCCGCTATACGCCTTGTGAACATACCTTAAAGGTATATTCATGCAGAAGATATGAATGCTGGTTCTGGGACAGATTCAGTGCTGGATCTCCCTCAGAACCGGCTTCCGATCTCACAGGAAACTGATTTACATTATACCCTATGTAAAATCAGTGTCGTTGTTTAGATGACACTGATTTCACTTGACTATTTTCGACATGTACTGTCAGCGGCTACACAGAATTTTTCGAGGTGTTTTATGCACTAACAGCACTAAACAATAGGAGGGAGAAATCTGCCTCGGGCAGTCTGGGTTGTTTGCTCGTCAGAATTCTGCGTTTGCAAGCTCCGAACTTCCAACAAGCAAACGACACTGTCATGTGAGCTCACCCTAAGTGTGTAGTGTGTTTGTGCTCAATATCTGTATATATACACACACACAATTTCTGGGGTACCTTGTCTAGTGTAGTTAGTCTCTGGGGTGCAGTGTGTAATGTAATCTCTGGGGTGTGGTGTGTAAACTAATCTCTGGGGCACAGTGGATAATGAAGCAATCTCTGGAATACAGTGGGTAATATACCTTGGGATATGATGTGTAATGTAATCTCTGGGGCACAGTGGGTAATGTAGTAATGTCTAGGGTACAGTGAGTAATGTAATATCTGGTGTATGGGTGTGATGTAGTAATCTCTGGGGTAAGGTGTGTAATGCAATCTCTTGTGAATGGTGTGTAATTGAATCTGTGTTGTACAGTATGTAATGTAATCTCTGGAGTACAGTGTGTAATGTAATCTCTGCGGTACCGTCTTTAATGTAATCTCTGTGGTATGGTGTAATGTAATCTCTGGAGTTCAGTAAGTAATGTAATTAATTTCTAGAGTTCAGTGTGTAATCTAATATATTTTTGGGGTATAATGAAATATACATCTTTCTTGCTACAATGTGCAATTCATTTGTAAGGTGCAGTTAGTAATGTAATTTATGTGGCTTCCATGTGTAATATAATTCATTTCTGGGGAGCAGTGAGTGATGTAATCTCTGGTGTATGGTATGCAATAAAATAAATATTGGGGTACAGTAGGTGACATCATAGGGGTACAGTAAGATTTGGTTCTTTTATTTTCCTCATTATGTTGTGTGTATAACAAATTTAATGGAGCAGTGACGGGCGGATGGGGGGGGGGGGGGGGGCCCGTGTTAAGCGAAATTTGCTGCATTGCACCACATTTTTTATTTCCATCTAGATGGGTAATATTGTCGGGGGCTGGTTTGGTTTCATTGCCAGGGCTGCTTTGTAGTCCCAGTCAGGCACTAAACTTCAGTAATTAGAGAGCCACTCATAACCTTACGGATTGCACCAAAAGTGTTTGCCATAAGGACTCCGCATGGACCTTCTGGGCAAGTTCACAGCGCTCTCTCAGACCTCCTAGTTGGGTTAGCGGGGGCCACTGCACTGCAGGAAGAGGGGGCGAGAAAAGGGAAGGGAGGGAAATTGAAAGTTAAGGCGAGTTTTCGGAAGATTGGATATGAGCGGTAAAATTGGTACCCCCCACTTTTTGAACCAAAGTTACGCCCCTGATCACGCCCCCCCCCCCCCCGCCGTTCACTGTTCGTGCTCGCTCCAGAGTCAGTTTGTTTGTTTGAGATCAGTGGGAGGGGATAGCACATCCCTGCTCTTCTCCCCCCCCCCCCCGAGTCCACATGCCACTGTGTCGTTCCTCTCCCTATGCAGTCTTACTTTGTAAGAGCTGTATGTTTACATACCACATCCCTGCATTCAATCTAGACAGTCTTCTATGAACTCAGAGCACTGATTTCTTCCCCTCTCACAGCTGGCGGTTTGTTACAGTTGAATCCAGTCTTCTATGAACTCATCCAGAGCAGCACAGATCTGTCCCCCTTCTATGTTTACATGCAGGAGCATTAGGCACCGAGCACAATTCTGCTGTTTTCTGATTGTAGAAGCAGCTGCAGTGTTACTGTGGAGCTGCTGGCTGTGCAGAGTTAAATGTTGCTGACCCCTTATTCTGAGTGAGAGAGGCAGGAATGAAAAAACTTTGAGATTCTTGGTCCGCATGTTTTTGGCCAAAAAATGCTCAAGCCACCCCCGGCTTACAACGGGATCTCAGTTGGGTGGTCCTACTCTATATTATCTCTCACCTGGGTCAACTTCAGACCTCTCACTGTGCCAAACGGCCTCCAAAATGCAGAGAGAAAAATAAAAAAGCACCAACCTTTCAAAGCATAGTGCATTGATATAACAGCCTGTGGAGGTGGGCGGGGTACAGGAAACCAAAATGGAGGTATCTACTTCTCCTTATATAGTTTAAAAGCAAATATGTGCCAAATACAACGTATAGTTCTGCACAGAAAAACATTTCTGAAAAAAACACTGCGAACCTGGGTGCCACTGGCATGGCTGCGGCACATATACATATGCACACAGTCCAACACCAGTGGCACACCACTGCAAAAAGGGCAAAAAAAAAACACATGGAAATCTCCAAAGGAACATTTTATGCTATCTACAATACATGAAAAAACTTTGAGATTCTTAGTCCGCATGTTTTTGGCCAAAAAATGCTCAAGCCACCCCCGGCTTACAACAGGATCTCAGTTGGGTGGTCCTACTCTATATTATCTCTCACCTGGGTCAACTTCAGACCTCTCACTGTGCCAAACGGCAGGAATGCACATTCCCGTGAATATGACCGGGGGCCAGATAATGTAAATTAGTAGAGCTGGCAGCCAATGAAATGAAAGGAGGAGGAATCTGACCGGCACTGGGGGACAGTGTTTACAGAAAACTAAGATAAGGAAGACGGTGAAAACAAGAAAGCTTTGAGAATGACATCCAATTGCAAAGTTGTTTGTTTTCACTTTCCCCTTATTCTGAAGACCATTCAATGAAATGATAAAACCCCTTTACTAAAGCAAGGTAGTGGCTCCCTAAAATAAGGATTTTTTTCCAGGGGTGCAAAATGCCTAAAAGTGTGGGAGACACTATTCTAGAAAATAGATGACATGGTTTTCTACTCTTATACAGCTCTTTTTATCTCGATTGCCGATGAAAGAGATGTGTCACTTTATTATCTTAACCAAGCTTCAAACCTTGTTTACATTTAGAATTAAAGTGGGCATCATAATCCCTCTCTTACTCCAGCAGTCTATTAAATACAATGTGAATGATAAGTAATAGGCACCACATGCCCTAGCCCTACAATCGGTTGTAGTCCATGGATTTTTTTTAACTCTATTAAGTATTAAAATAGTCAAAGAATGAACCAATTACATTGGTAAAATAGAGACTGGTGTGACTACAAAAAGTCTCTATTAATCTCTTATGCATGACCTCAACTGGAGACACCTATTCAGTAATGCCAGCTCCATAAATTGAGAAGCTCTGATTTACACCATATGGAGGTACTATTTGGCCAGCATTTGGCACTTTAATTTGGGCTCCTGTACAATACTGATAATTAGACACCAAATTATATAGTTATTGTTAGTATTCGGATATGGGTCAGTGTCAAATTTGACCCGAATCAGAGCAGTTCGATTCAGGTCAGCCTGAATGGAATTTTGGAGAAAATTTACCCTAACCCTATATTGGATCTAGAATAAGGTTTACGTTTTTTTTTTTTACTGGCTATTAAGGGTAACTTACTATTCCGTAATGCTTTTAATTCATTTTCACTTCCAGTGAAACTTTCAGTCCAACATCATCCCATGCAGGGTTTACTTCTGGTGGACGTCACTATTGCTAGTGATGTTAATCAAATGTGATGCTGCACCTGGAATGGCGAGGAGGAGTAAAAAAACATGGCCAGTAAGAAAACCTAGCCTAGCTTAGAATAACGGATAGGGTTAGGGTTACATTTAGGGCTAGAGAAAAAAATTGGGTTCCGGACAGCCTAATCCTGAATTTTTTCACATGATCGGTGAAACCAGTTCAAAATCTAAAAGGGACATATTCGAGCAACATTAGTACCCTGTATGACAGTTTTCCATGTGGGGTGCCCCAACGGGGATGCTATATAGCGAATAGTCTCAAAAAAAATGGGAATCGAGCAAGAGAACAAAGAGTGACTTTTAATGACCTCTATCCCCTGATGAAGCCATTTAGTTGGTGAAACATGTTGGGGAGGTCAGGCATTACATTTTAATTTGTGATTTCTCACCTCTTTCTACAGTGTTACCCGTTGCAGAGGGTCTCGCAAGGAAACCTTATATGTTTTATGTCCATCTGATTAGGGATTACTGCCCAAGTAGGATGTTTTGGATCCCTTATTGGAGTTAGTAAATCACTATATATAAGGTTCCCCTGTTATTAGGTGGTGTTCCACCAGACTTGATAATAGAAAAGGAGTTATTCCTTCACAATTAGAAAAGGATAAATTGAGAGGTTAGAAATCAGGGGCCACATGTATGAAACGGTTTTGGTCTAAAACTCACTTTTTTCCCCATAGAGACCTATGGGGAAAAAAGTGAGTTTTAGACCAAAACCGTTTCATTCATGTGGCCCCATGTTTTTAAATAGTGTGTATCGAGGTTACGTGTTATACATAATAAAAGTTAAGTTTTAGTGCTTTATAGATTGAGAACTGATAGAGTTTAAGTTTGCCAATGGCAAAATAGTAAATATAGTTATAGCTATATAGGGAACTGACCAACTGAAGCCAGGGCATAGTTCCGTTCAAATCCTTTTCACTGCCTGCCCCCAAGGATAAACATTTTAAAGGGAATTTTCTGAGGATAGAATCATTTAGAGACAGACATCCTGATTTCATTGGTTTGTCACTTATGAGTGAGTTTCTTTTCATTTTGTAGAACTTTCGAGAGAGTCAGGCGTCCGATGTGTTTATTTGATGGAGGCTCTGATTGACAGTTATCTCTATGCTCAGTTATAGGGAGAAAGCTGTCAATCAGCATAAACGTGTTGACAGGTTCCAATTGAACATGTGGTTGAAAGGATTAGAATTTATTATTCATTGCATGATACCTTAGAACAATAATGCAGGGAGAGAGACATTTAGTCATGCTTGCTAATCAGAGGAGAGAGCCTTGCTATAGTCCTGACGCCGCCTAGGACATCAATATATGTTTAAATTGCCTATTTCAATGTGCAGATGTAGTTTTGTGATGTTGGATTAAATAATGCTAGTTAAGTCCACACCTGTATGAGCACACACCTGCATTCTGTATATCACCATGCTGGAGCACAGACAAACCATCACCTGTCTTGGGAAATCTTAGGTGAGGTGGATAAGAAATGTAATTAAAGTGTGAACTATGTTTAAAATAGAAGGTAGTTAAACCCAAAAGTTGGTTTCAGACAAGCATAATATGGCCACATTTTTCTGATTTTCTGCAAATATTCTAATATCTATTATGAGACAGACTAGAGTTTTTCAGTCATAATTTATTATTTCCTCTCAGTGGCAAAATGTGAAAAGTAATTAGAATATGTTGGTGCTTAAGGGAGTTATAGCAGACTACAAAAACATGGCTGCTTTCTTCTCAAAACAGTGCCACACTCATTCAGCAGGTCATTTGTGGTATAGCAGCTCAACGCTATTGAAGTGAATAAAGCGGAAATGCAATGGGAACTACAAACCTGCTATTTTTGGAAGAAAGCAGCCAAGTACTTATTAAACCCAGATACCACGTTTAATTAGATGACTACCACCTGTAGATTATAAACATTCAGGCAGTGGTTATTTCACTCTGCATTTTGCCATTTTAAAACTGCCATGCAGAATGCGCAGCTCCACACCAATTGCATGATACCTTAGAACAATAATGCAGGGAGAGAGGCATTCAGTCATGCTTGCTAATCAGAGGACAGTGCCTTGCTATAGTCCAGACGCTGCCTAGGACATCAATATTTGTTTAAATTGCCTATTTCAATGTGCAGGTGTAGTTTTGTGATGCTGGATTAAATAATGCTAGTGAAGTCCACACCTGTATAAGCACACACCTGAATTCTGTATATCACCATGCTGGAGCACAGACAAAGCATCACCTGTCTTGGGAAATCTTACATATCCTCCTAAAACACATAATCAATTGAACAGAAGCAGAATAAACCTACTGTAAACTTACATTATACCTCTGTACCTGTGGGAGATTACCATAGTTTGCAGACATTTTGCAGTCCCCCCTCCTCTTTTGCTAATACTGCGGATCCTCAGCAGGTTTGTCAACAGAGATCTTAAAGATCTTTTATTAACACTTTCCCTTCCAAATGTAATGCAAGAACCAGATGCTTATCCAGTTAGCGCCAGTGCAGCCTTGCAATGCTCCACCATTGCTGTATTAGTAAGGTATAGAGTTTAGAGAGGTGCCGAGGGTTGGTGTAACATATATAGGTATATTAATCTCTGTCCTATTTTAGGGGTTTCTTTAAAAATTGAGCCGGAACATTATTCACGGTTAATGTGTTTATTGAACGCAGATTTCAAAGAGCCTTGGAGCTGACAGAACAATCACAGGAGTATGTTCATGTGTATTGATTGCATGAACCATTACCTGACTCACCATCCCCCATTCCCACCAGTTCCTTTAGGTTTACTTCGTCTAGTGGTTTACCTATAAGACAACTCAATACAGACTTCAGTCTTGTCAGTTAGGACCTGATATAAAAGAATAATGCATAAGAATGATTTCCCACAGTGCTTTGCCATGGTGAGTGTCTTGGTGGGAATCCAATATGTCAATCATTTTCTAGGTGGTACTTTGTCATTATGTTGTTGCCAATCTTTCTTTTCATGATATCCAGTGTTAAAGTGTTTTTATTCTATACAAATGATCTTAATCCACCTTCTACCTTTTCTTGTGCCCTGGTTGTTATGAAATAGCCATTCCACCTAATTCATCAGCCTTAAAGAACAACTGTCCAGGAAAGAATGGGCATTAGGTTTGGAAGGACATAAATCAGGTGAGGTGGATAAGAAGTGTAATTAAAGTGTGAACTATGTTTAAAATAGAAGGTAGTTAAACCCAAAAGTTGGTTTCAGACAAGCATAATATGGCCACATTTTTCTGATTTCCTGCAAATATTCTAATATCTAATATGAGACAGACTGGAGTTTTTCTGTCATAATTTATTATTTCCTCTCAGTGGCAAAATGTGAAAATTAATTAGAATATGGTGGTGCTTAAAGGAGTTACAGCGGACTACAAAAACATGGCTGCTTTCTTCTCAAAACAGTGCCCCACTCATTCAACAGGTTATTTGTGGTATAGCAGTTCAACTCTATTGAAGTGAATAAAGCGGAAATGCAATGGGAACCGCAAACCTGCTATTTTTGGAAGAAAGCAGACAAGTACTTATTAAACCCAGATACCACGTTTAATTAGATGACAACCACCTGTAGATTATAAACATCCAGACAGTGGTTATTTCACTCTGCATGGCCATTTTAAAACTGCCATGCAGAATGCGCAGCTCCGCATCAATTGGGCAGCTGCTAGAGCAGACAGCTGGTTGTCAACAGCACTTGGGCTCTCCACAGAAGACAAGGATGGTAATAATCCAATGAGTGCTACTGAATCTCACAAAATGAGTACACCCCTCATATTTTTTTTTTCTGATTCAAAACAGCTTTATTGAGAGAGAAAATGGAATATGACACATCCAGAGTATAGTATCAACAGCAACAAAGATCGGATACAGCCATATTGTCACGGTTCACGCTACGGTGCCCTCCCATGGACCGCCAGCGTGTCGTGCCTTCCATGTCTTGCCTGTTTCCTTGCTTGCTGTGAGTGGCTCCTTGCACTTATCTACTAGCACTCGTTCCTGCCTCCTGGGGTCCTGTGTGCGCACTGTGCCTCCATGGGTGCGCACGGTAGCTTCCTGTCTTTTATTGGTTTCCTGTCCTGTGCACCTTCCTCTTGACCTATGACCCCTGACTATAGGAGGAAGTTCCTGCCTTTGCTCTGGGTCAGTCCATTGTTTGTTGCAGTGTTGCTGTGTCCATCTCTGAGCTCCTGCCAGCCTCTCTGGATTTAACCCCTAGTTGCTGGTTCAGTTCCTTTGGCCCACCAGAGCTCCTGACCATATTTCTGTCATCTTCTGCTGTCCTGTATCTGCTGTCCTGTTCCTGCTGTATCCTGCTGTGTTACCTGTTCTGTTCCTGCCATGGCCTGATGTTGCGTACGTCATATCTAGCTACCTACGTTCCTGTCTACCACTACCTGTGTTCCTGTCCTGCACCTCAGCTGTCACCACAGGTAGCCATGTCAGGGTAGCGACCTGGGGGTCCCCGCAGCTAAGTCTGTTGCGCTTTGCGGTAGGCTCCAGTGAAGACCGGGAGCCCCTTAGACTCCGCTCCCTGGCTTGGTTCTCCATATACTATCTCGCCTGCGATGACCACAGTGGATCCACACCCGGATGTCAGCGGTCGGTGCTTCGACGTACGTTGTTGTCGCCGGACCGTTACACATATAAGTGAGTAATGGTAAGCAAGAGCAGGATATTACATTTCTATGACCTGTTAGAGATAATCCATAGAGAAACCAGATGGCAATTGACTACAGCATATTCATTCAATGCAAAAATGGTCAACTTGTAAGTACCCAATAGTGCTGTCCTATTATAAGGTAGCAATGCAAAACACCCCTCATATTTTTATTAATATTTTATTACTTCTTTTCATGGGACAACACTGAAGGTATGACACTTTGATACAATGTAACGTAGTCAGTGTACAGCTTGTAAAACAGTGTAAATTTTGAGTGCCCTCAAAATAACTTAAAAGGGTTGTCTCATCTTACTGTTTCATAGTCAGCATTATTCTTTCACTCATGCATCCTGTCACTTTCTGGTCAAGCTATGTGTTATTAGCATAAGTATTCAGACTTATGCTAATTAGTTTAGATTAGATAAACAATATCCTGCTGTGATGTCCAGGGAATCTTCAGAGCTAAAGTAAACAGTAGTAATTAGTGTCTTTTGTCTGAAAGATAACACACAAGCTCTCAGGCCACTGTCAGTTCTGTGCCATGACCTGTGTGATGACATCACTCCCTGCTATCAGATAAGACAAGCAGCAGGGGGGAGAAGTACACAGGTCTGTAACTAGAGAACCCTGAAGGCCCTCAGAAGGTGATAAAATCTTTTGTAGCTCCTCAGCGAAAAAAATGAACAAAGCAACATATTTGGAAAACGTCTCCATTTAGTGTTCCTTACATGTTGAAAGCTAATCTTTGTAATGCGACAACCCCTTTAAAGGGGATTTATCGTTTGAGCTGCTTGTGCTGTTCTGCTAATTTTCTCAGATTGAGTTTGAAATCCAGGGGCGTGTTCTTCCTCTCAGCAGGCGTGTCTCCCCTCCCATGAGGCGTTTTCTCCCCTCACTGAAGAAAATGTGACATCATCATTTTGTTTGAAGCAGGGGATGCAGAGGGTTGTCTGGATATGTAGCCTCCTGCATGCTTATGTCTGCAGCCTTGAGGCTCCACAAGCTGCAGTAAGCACCTATTATATCTATTATATCTCTTAGTTTACACACTGAAAGCCAGCAGCTTTAACTTCTGTTCTAGTGGTATTCAACCAAATTGTACTGACAAAAAGCAGAGACCTTACTCAACTACAAGGACAATGTCAGCTTCAAGTAAAGACCTCTGCTTGCTGTCCGTGACATGAGTGAAAAAAAGTGGGGGGGAGAACACATCAAATTTGAGAGAAGAACCTGCTGAACCTGTAACTGACTTGGGCTGATGATGTAGTGGTAGAGTGTTGGTTTTACAACGAAGGGGTTTGGAGTTCTAGTCCCTCACAGGGTTTATCCCCCCCCCCCAAATTCTACACATTGTAGAGAGACCTAAAATATAAAAATGTCAATCTCTATAATGATATATATACACATACATAGCTCCCCTATATCATGTCTCAACCCTGAGAGTATATGCATTGTATCACATATGTTGATAGTGCTTGGTGTGACTGTGAGGATGGGACACTATATAGGGGAGCTTTCTGTGTGTGTACACATATATTTTCATATATTTACATATGTGTACAATTTATAAAAGAAAAAAAAAACAAAAAAACGATGGGGACATGAACTCCCAACTCTGGCTTTGCCAAGCTGATACCAAATTTACTGTACTATACAAGCAGCTCATACAGTAAAGTGTTGAATCCTTATTTTATACAATACAGATGATGACTTCATAAGGAGGGGGGCTTGCATTCGATTGAGGAACAGAACGCCTTCTTTCAAAGTTCAAACCCGAACCTGTGAGGAGGTGAATCAACCTCTTGGCAAAAGCCCTTTAAACAAAGGGAGTAATTGCCCCAAACATTCACCATAGAGCTGAGATGTACATAGAGCCAGCAGACTCTGGTTTCACTATCGATTTTAACGTCAGAGGGGGGGTA
>JAODAL010053503.1:0-25254 GCA_025379985.1 Phyllomedusa bahiana
AAAACGAGGTCATGTGATTTTTCCAGAAATCGCAACCATACACATCCCGTCATGACGTCGCACACACATCTCACCATGCTCTATTCTGTAATCTGATTTGCTGGCCGCCAAAATTACAGGAAGCGCCGAAAATGGCGCGATCTTAATAGATGATGCACAGATTTTAACCTTAATTATCACATGATCTAAAAATTTCGATCACCATAAAAACCTTGCCGATTTCAACTTTGTCGATAATAATCGCTCAACACTATTCAACGATACTGTACCTGTAATATTCTCTGTCTCTGAATAGTATCTCTAGTTATCCTTTCTTTATTCTGTTCTCTTTTTTGTGTTAAACACTTTTTCTCACACAAAGTTACTGTAGGTACCACAAACCAGACCATGCTGAGCCATGATGGCATTCACAATTTGACTTGTCCTTTTTCTCATAGCTCAGTTTCTTCTGTATTATAACTTCAGCTATTTGTGCATTGTCATCATTATTTATGCATTGTTTTGCTTTTACTATATAACACTCTTTAATAAAAATATGTTTACAAAACAAACGACACAAAACAGCAATGTGGTTGAGTTTCACAGTCTAGCAATGTAGTGTATCTGATTATGTGTGTGCAATGTCCCACCACTGGCTTGTATGTGGGGAGAAACAGGGCAGAGACTCAGCCAGCGCATGAATTCACACAGTTTCTCTATTAATAACAGCAGAACTGATCTTCCAGTAGCTGCACACTTCTCCAGAGAAGACCACTCCATTGAAGATTTGAAGATTGTGGTTCTAATGGGACATTTTCAGACGCAGAGGGCGAGGAAGGAATGGGAATTTAAATGTATGCAAAAATTTCAAACTCTGCAAAATGGACTAAATATTCATGCCAGTTTCATATCACACTATGTGTGAACTGTGAGGGCCACAATTCACGACCTAAGACCAAAGAGATAAGAGGAAGAATTACTGATCCCTCCTGTCACGCCCCACAGGTTTCCAGATTGTTTATTTCTTGACCTGTTGGAAATGACTTCTCTGCTTATATTGCATTTTGTTATTTTTAAAGATTCTTAGTTCCTTTGAAGGTCCATGTCTTTTGTGTATTAAAAGTATGTACATTTTCTGTTTCTTGTATAACATCATGTCTGAAGAAGGGAGCTAGTACTCTCGAAAGCTCACCATCAAATATACTCAGCCTCTAAAAGGTATCGCCTGATTTCTTCACTCTTCTAGTGCAGAAACTGGGCAGTCACAATGCAGCTGAAAGCCATAGGGTGCATTCCCACGTCAAAGATCAAATACCGGCCGGATTTTCTGACCGGTATTTAGTACTTTTTTGGCACGCATGGGGACAACCTTTGTCCGTGGTTTATGGATTCACGCTGTCTCCCTACCCACCTACATGTTCATGTTCTGCCTAAAAACCGGGCAGAAGAATGAGCATGTTCTAAGTTTTTAGGAACGCCAGCGGGATCAAAAACCGTCTGGCAGAAAATCCATGCAGTGTGGACTGCTGCACAGATTTTCTATTAAAATCAATGTAAAAGGTTGACAGTCGCTTTACAGACAGTTTTCAAATCCGAAAACCATCTGTAAACCCTTGCTGTGGGGACAAGTCCATACAGATTTCTGTTGCTTGGTCACATGGTTTTGTAAACTATTTCTCAAATCATTTAGCCTACCGTGCTTTTCAGGTCTGCAGGGAATGCATATATTGCTGGAAAATAGACCAAACATAGTCCACATGTTTGCTTTATTGATCTTTATGGGGCTACAGCGCAGAATCTGTCAGGGACTCATTTTTCACGGTACCCCAATAGATACTTTGGATGTAGTCTATAACACCTTGTGAATGACCCTGTCAAAGAATCCTAGAGCCCTGCTCCCACAAACGATGGAATTTTCCATCCACAGCAGCTTGCATCATGATTGCGCGCCTAAAAGTCATGGGCTAGTAATTGTAAATGTGGATAGAAGTTTGAGAACTTCTCCTCTAAATTCTAGAAATAAGCAATCCCCATACATGCAGTCATCATGTTTTATTAACTATAGCATTATGGCCCAGATATGCTTTGAATGGTCTTAAAATATCTAACCCCTGAAGCTGAGCAGTTTTCTGCTGTGTTACTCCTAGAAGCGGTGTGGTCTGAGGACAAGTCACACTAGGAAAACTGTTAATTTCACCATTATGCTGAATAAGAGGCTTCAGACTATAAACCTCAACTGACTCTCAGGAATATGGTGTTTTGGTAAGTGCGCTAGGAATTTTTCAGCTAATGAGAGAATGGAAAAAAAAATCATCAGTGAAATAAAATAAACTATAAATCCTTCCGAAGTTGAAGAAAGCATGCGCTGGTCAAAGAATTAGATTACTGCATCAATGATGATTCAGCCTGAAACTATGCAGTGTTTGTGGTTTGAAGCGCTTGTGCCAGTGAATGACTCAGACTTGGCCCGTACTCCAAAAAGAGCATTACTAAGCCTCTGAAAATGAGTGAGTATGCAAGAAACACTTGTGTTTTTCAAGGTAAAAGCATCCTTCCCGTTTACATGGTTGAAAAAGGACGCGGATGAATAGATGGAAAATTACATCAATTAAGACTTACAATTCAATAAAGACATATATTGCTGACAGCTTTAAGGGAAATTCGTGTCTTCGTTTTAGATAGATGATATTAAATATGGAAGCACAATAATTTATATGCTGTAGAGACAAGAAAGCATGACAGGATATTAATATCTATAAGTCTGTGTATCTGACTGCATTATGAGACAAGGCTCATTGACTAGGAATGATCAAGAAGCCGTACAGGTAGTGGAGGTATATGGGTAGTTTCTAGGCTGACTATTGAAGTGCTGCCCCGCAGACAGTGTCGGACCCGCAGGTCCGAAACAGCGGGACCGCCGGTCCGTCACTGCGCTGAAGACCCTCCGCTGCTTCCCTGTGACGCCTCAGCCGGTCAGTCGTCGCGATGATTGATGTCAACGCGACCTGCCTCTCCTCTGGCGCACAGCGCGTCATAGGCCGGCGCCCGAGAGCTGCCCGAGGAGCGCGCACGCCGGGGAGTTAAGGTGATATGAATGTTGTTATTTTTAACGTGTTCGTAACCTGCCTCATGCCCCTATATACTGCCTGTGCCCCTATATCACTTCCTGTGGCCCCCCATAACGCCCTCCAGAGGCCCCCATATCCCTGCCTTATGGCCCCCATATACTGCCCTGTGCCCCTATATGCCTGCCTGATGCCCCCATAACGCCCGTGGCCCCATAAACTGCCTGTGGGCCCCCATAGTCCCCTGCCTGTGGCCCCATATACTGCCTGTGGCCTCCCATATCCCTGCCTTGCCCCCTAAAATGCCTGCCTGTGGCACCCATATACTGCCCGTGCCCCATAAACCCTGCCTGTGGGCCCCCATATCCCTGCCTGGCCCCATATCTAGCCTGTTGCCCCCAAATCCCTGCCGGGGCCCCATATGCTGCCTGTGCCCCTAAAAAATCCCTGCCTGTGGCCAACATAAACCACTGCCTTTGGCCCCAATAGACTGCCTGTGGCCCCCATATCTCTGCCGGTGGCCCCCATATTCTGGCTGTGCCCCTATATTCCCTGCCTGTGGCCCCCATATACTGCCCGTCAGTCCCCATATACTGCCTGTGGCCCCCCATATCCCTGCCTGTGCCCCTATAATGCCTGCCTGTGGCCCCCATATGCTGCCTGTAATCCCCCATATCCCCTGTCTGTGCCCCTAAAATGCCGCCTGTGGCCCCCATATCCCTGCCTGTGGCCCCCATATCCCTCTCTGTGGCACCCATATGCTGCCTGTGCCCCAATCATGCAAGCCTGTGGCCCCATATTCCGCCTGTGCTCCTATACCCTGCCTGTGTGCCGCCCCCATATCAGCCTGTGGCCCCAATATCCCCTGCCTGTGGCCACCCATATCCCTGCCCTGTGGCTCCCCATATCCCTGCCTTGCTCCCCATACATATCCCTGCCTGTTGCCCCCATATGCCAGCCTGTGGCCCCCATATCCAGGCCTGTGGCGCCCCATACGCCCTCTGTGGCCACCATCATGCTGCCCCTGTGGCCACATATTCTGCCTGTTCACCTATATACCTTCAGTGGCCCCATATACTGCCTGTGTCCCTATATACCTGCCTGTGGCCCCCAATACTGGCTCAGTGACCCCATTTACTGCCGTCAGTGACCCTATATTTCTGCCTCCAGTGCCCCATATACCTACTTTTGGCCCCTATAATACTCGCCTACAGTGGCCCCCATATACAAATGCCTGAGGGCCCCATATACTGCCTCAGTGCCCCATATACCTGCCTGTGGCCCCCATAAACATACTCCTGTGGCCCCCCTTTATACTGCCATGGCCCCCATATACCTTCCAGTGGCCTATATTCCTGCCTGTGGCCCCTATACTACCTGCCTGAGCCCTAATATCTGCCTATGGCCCCCTATATATTCGCCCTGTGGCCCCATATACTGCTTCAGTGCCCTATATACCTAACTGAGGGGACCTGCTATACCTATAATTAAGGAGTTGCAGGAAATATGAGGATTCTAAGGATATATTGGTCCAAATCCCAGGACGAGCTTGTGCCGGGAGCAATCAGCATGAAGGTGAACCGGAATGTGAGAAGAAAAAGGAAAGGGAACGACGCAGATCAGAAAAGACCCGTCTCCGGTGAGTCACTAAATGTAACTTCAGTGAAATAACTTATATGTCCTCCGAGCCTACATACAACTAGTATCAACCACTGTCTGGTCCCTGTAGGCGGTAATATATGTCTCTAGGGCCTGTGTGCAGTTTGATAGTCACATGTTGGGGTTGCGTTCGGTCAGGATCTGGCAGGATTAATTGAGCCTTAAGTATGTAATAGTTTTTGGGTCTTGTTTTGTAAGGAGGGTTTTAGTAACAATCACTTGTCTTGTAGATTTGCTCCATGTGTAGTGGATGTTTTGGTGACTGTTTAGGGTAATGGTATATGAAGGTGAGGGGAAAAAAAAAAGTTCTGAAAAAGAAAAATTTGTCCATTGGTATTTATACGTGTACAGTGACTACAGCCTGAGGAGATGGAGACGGGATCAGTTGGGATTTGCAGAAAATTAGTGACAAACAGAAGGTTTTTTCTTTTTCTCTGTAAACAAACATCCGAGTTCAAATGAGGCGCAAAAATGTCGTGTGAACCCACCCAATACCCAGAAAAACACCAAGGGCCAGAGCCCCGGATGTTTTAGGACCCTAGCAACGCCCCTGGATTGCGCTCTATGTAAAGAACGTTGTGTAACAAAAAAAAATGAGAAAAAAAAAATAAAGGGGCTCCCTGACCATTGTTTCACTTTAATTTCCCTCTTTTTTGTCAAACCCAAAGGCAATTTCCCCCCTTTTTTTTAGTTTCCCCCTTTTTTTAAAGTCCCGATAGGGTTTTCTATGATTTTAGTTTTTAACAACAAGAAACCGATATTCCGGGTTTTACACCCAAATTTTGTGGGCTTTATTTTGTTATAAATCGTTTGATTTTTTTTATTATTCCATAAGCATTGAGGAAGTGCCTTATTGCACGAAAAAGCGTTATGCAATTGCGATTTTATGGCATTTTTTTAGTGTTTTTAATGAATAAATTTTTTTCTTTTCCCCTTGTAAAAGAGGGTTTCTTCCCCCGGACAACGGCCCCGGTCCTTTTTTTTTTATTCCCTTCTTAAAAAGTTACATGATTCAGTGTTCAAAAATTAGTAGCCTTCCGTGAAAACCCTTTTTGATTTTTAAACAACTTTATATGTATACTGTTGCTCTTTCATGCCCCCATTTTTTTAATTAACTCCAAAAATGGGTACTATCAAGATTGGGTATCCCCGGGTTGTTGCTATATTGAGATAGAACACCAGGGGGCAACATGTTTTGAACGGGGGCGGCCCGACGTCTGGGGCTTTTCAGCCCGAAAAACCCCCCCCGCCTATTTTTTTAAAAGGGGTGCTCCAAAAAATTAGGGGCATTACAGACGCCCTGACACTTTTTGAATGGCCCAACGAGGGGGATCTGAGGGGGTGTCGCCCAAAAAGCCCTATTTATTCTACAAATTTATGCTTTATTTAGGGAAAATCCTTGCGCATTATTGCTGGAACAGGTAGACCACTTTGTGGTTTACATGAGCCAGAAGTGTCGCTTTGTAGCTAGAAAGGGCTAAATCTATGACCCGCAGTAGAACAGGTTCATAGATTCAGGTGCGTTCTACGCTACAAATGTGTGCAAAAAAATGGCACCTGAAGTCATATTTGTCACCCCAGGAACGTATTTGGACAGCCACTTTTCCCCTTCCCTTTTTGCTTGAAGTTGGATGGAGATGGCAGCGATATATTGCAATGCACAATAGCAATTTTTTGTGATTTTTTAGGGCATTGTGTAGATTTGTCAAGATAATGTCCTCTCTCCATCTATAATTGTCAGTGTAACCTGAACTGAGCTGTTGAGTAGGCAGAAACTAGCTTTTATAATGTTCCCCATACACTAGACTAGTGAAGTAGGGATTCTGCTTCCCCATCTCCATTCTCCAGTTCCTACATATCATACAGTATTGCTAAGCATAAGCGGTGTAACTAGTATTTAAAGGGCCCATAGCAAAATTAACCTGGGCCCCACCATCTAATGACAATAAGCTGAAATAGCAGGTTAGGTAGCAAGGTATAAATAAGAGCGCCAGATATCAGGGAACACAAATAGTAGTTGTGGAGAGCAGAAAGCCACCAACTGCTTGTTCCCTATAGAAAGGAACAATGTTCTTGTACCTGAGTGGGCCAAAGTAATCTCTGGGCCCCATAGCAGCCATTATGACTGCTATAGCTGTAGTTACGCCCATGTTAATTGGTGTTATTGTGAGTTCGGCAGTAAAATGGAGTAGCAACATCTGTGTCTTTCTCTGCTCCTTTCTCTCACTGGAACGAAGATGTGTGTCTTTAGGGCCCCACAGCTACAAGTGCTGTTTACCTCAAATCTTCTCAATTTTTCACTTTGTGACAGAAACAGTAGAGTGGGTACCAGCTGGATTCCCCACTCCAGTGGTGGTATTTATAATCATCATTACCTCATGGGAGCAGCTACATTATTGTGACTCCATCTGTCTCCTCTGCTTTTCTCAGAGGAGACAAACATTGGAATCCTGACACAACAAGAAGTAAAGGCCTAGTTGATTCTCCAGACCCCTGATCTCTAAACCAGACTCCCCTCCAGGCATCCAGACAGGGGATCCACAACCCCCACACCATCCTGGATGGCACCTGTGGTGCATTCTGAATTGCACCTCCCTAGAGAGCTGATATAAGTGTTACCAAACAAGAAAGATCTAGATTCTACTCATTTGCTACGAGTCATTCTAACATTAGTTGCTAGACCTTCTACAAGCAAAGATCCACCAAACTGCCTTTAGAACATCTGCAACAGAAACTTCTACAGACTGTTTCCTGGAGATGCCAAACAGTCCCATAACTAGTTGCAATCCCTGACACTGCTCATAGACCATCAGATAAATTAAGAACTGTGGAAGAATGGCTGACTGATGGGCATCTTTGAACATATTTCACAAAGTGACCAGTTTTAATTTAGTCATGTGGAAACCACTGGAATCATCCCACACTAAAGATTGCTAAAACAAGTCTAGCTGACCCAGTTAACCCATGGGCCATCCTTTAGAGACCGCACTGTTTCATTGACAACGAGATGATCTTCAACACCAACTGGGCATATGACCTTTCACCTGGTTGTGGAAGAAAAACAAGAGGGAGCTACCTTCTACCGCAGAAAACATATTGGTTTAAATGGCTTTTTTTTGTTCCATTCGCCAATTGACTATTGGTGAACAGACCTAAACTTCTAACTACAACACACCAGAAGATCTAGCTGTTGTCTACTTACCCCTGCCAGTTCCCATTGAGACTAATATCAGAGATTTCTGTACAGAGCCAAGTTGGGCAATTACCTCTTAGTCCTATCTCCAAAGTGGCCTCACCTGCACTGTTTAATTTAAAGGGTTGTTCTCACCATGCTCTTTCACAGAGCCTGCTCTTCATGGGCAGCTTAGGCTCCCACTTCCTGTTCAGGCCGTGGATGGTTCTACAGCAGAGATCGGCATACCAGCTCTGCTATTCCTAGCTGAGCCTTTTAGAGGAACATTGCTAACAGAATGTTTTAAACAGCAGGGCAGAAGACTTTAGAGTTCTAAAGAGGTAATGTTTGTCAGTAACATAGATAAACAAGCTGTTATTTTACTGATAACACACAGCAGGGAGTGATGTCACCAAGGTTGGCTATCGCAGCTGGAGCATTGAGAGCAAACAGAGATAGTCAGTAACCTAGGGAAGCTTGTATACACAAGCAGAAGGTAAGATCTCCTCTAGCTCTGAAACAAAGAAAAACCAGACAAGCAATGTATTTGGAAATAGTCCTTATTTACCTTTGCCTACATGTTTAAAGCAAATAATTGTATAAAGAATACCCTTTTAAGCTGCTCAGCACTATGGTTTCAAAGTCTTTTTAACAGAGGGGTCAAAGTGAGCAGTCTGTGTAATATTAGTTGTAACAATATTACTTTGTCTGGGAATTATTATATTGTGGGGCATAAAGAGTGGCACTTAGTATTTTTTTGTTATGCATCAAATGCCTGAAAGGTTCAATCCCTTACTTCCAAACTACTAGTCTCCGCTATAATGCTTTGGTTGATATATCAACTTAATTATGTCACTTAGGTATCCATGAGCACTGTACGCCACAACGATCAAAATGTGGGGATCCCTGGTACTATACAATGATACATTTGTTTTTGTTCTGGTTTACAGCATGGAGACCTGCCATACAGATATTTTGTTCTCTAAACTTTTGCCCAGTTGACCAAGCCTACCTACTAAAGCCTTTTTTGGCATTATTACTATCGCCCTCTCCTGTTTGGAATAGTTTTTTATGAGTTGTCATTTTCATGAGTGGGTGATGGGATATTCCTAAAATTGCTTTACATGCATTAGACTAGGCAAAAAAACATAATTTCTTATAAGGATTCTGATATTGTGAAGTTTCTTGTTGTGACTCATCCTCCCTTCACTATCAAATTACAGTTGGTCTAACAGGTTTTTCATTTTAGGCCTTACTTGAAGGCATCACATTCTTGATTGTAGGGTATGATAAGTGCGTGTTTTCCTTTCTCCCCTTCCATCCACAAAGCTGAGTTATTACATTCTTTTAATTGCTGTGGCTTGCAAAGCCCCTCTCCATGGTAATCTTTATTTACAATACTTGGGGGGAAATATATGAACCTGTCGCCAACTCGCCAGTTCTACCTCTGTTTTTAATAGTTTGCGATCTGACAGTATGTATGAAAGTGTCTCCTAGCACTTTATAAATGTGTCCCATTCTACGCCAAAAGTAGTCTCAGCAATGCCACTTTGAAACTGGTATGAATTCGTACGATAGTTTTGCGCCAAACCTTGGCCCTTTCTCGGTGCATTATATGACTGTGGTGAGACACGCCCCTGTATCTTTGGTGCATTCGTGTTGTGTCTGGCGCATATTGTGCCAAGTTTTGGAGTACGACAGTTCATACATCTATAGAACAGGGCTACTACAGTTTGGCTCAAAGCACAACAAAATAATGGTACAGCCCCATTCATACATGTCACCCTTGGTCTTAGATTTTCAGTTCCACACTGTTTTCTTATTCCCCTCACCAAACTGCTCCTTTTCTTCTTTCCTTCCCTCTCTTCTCTTTTCTTTTTCCGCATTTTTCAGTGCTCTTTTCACCCTATCACTTGTTCTGTCCTTATCAATCTACTTCTCAGAGGGAAAAGTTTGAATATCTCAAAGGCTTATTCAATGTTAAGTACCTACACAGTCCTGAAGAGTGAGCAGTTGTGCTGAAGCTTCTAAAGTAAAAACATTTCCAAGAGGCATTTTTGCAAAATATATACTTTTACACAGACAAACCATTTAAACCATAAAAGTAGATTTAGAAACTGTTTATAAACATATTCATACCAATAACATCAGAATTTTGTTCAAAAACTAGATGGTCTTTGCACCCTTTCCATTGATAAATTAAAATATTTTTTAAATGCCCTTGGCATTATTGCAAATATGTTGAGCGGCACAAAGAGCAACACTCTATCATCATCAAAATATAGTTCATTGTTCAAGTCAATATGATTACAAATATTTATATATTTGTATATATAGACATCTTTATTGGTACCATTTTATTTTTATTTTTTTACAGTACTCACCATGCCGTATAAATGACACTTAGTTTTACTCTTCACTTGGGTCGATACCCTTACAGAAATATCCAATTTATAAAGATTTTTTATGTGCTGTATCCCTTTTACACAATAAATAAATTTTTTAAAATAATGTTTATGCATCTCTATGATCTAATAGACATAACATTTTTATTACAATCCATTCTTATCGCTTTTTATGCTATTGTTTGCACATTGTTTTGTTCATGGTGCAGGTTACAGCTTTATAGCTCATGTTATGCAAGTGGCGATTCCAAATATGTGGGTCAATTTTTTTTCTGGTGGGTGGCATTTGATTGGTGTGCATATTTTACTTTATTTTGTTTTCATTTGTTTTACTTTATTTACTTTTTTTTACTTGCAATACATGACTGTACTGGAACGTATTATCTGGCAGTTATCATGCCAGGCTGCACCACCGAACATAGGCTGAAATGGTGGCCGCACAGACTAACCGAGATTTCCGGGTTATGATGGCAACCATCAGCACCCCACAATCGTATATAAGGGTGCTGATGGGGACAGAAAGAGCCGCCTCCCTTTGTCAAACCCTTTAGATGAATGGTCTCAATTGACTGCGGCAACTAAAGGTTTAGACCTTTAAAACCAAAAAACATGGGTAACAATGATATGTTTTATAGCTTATTTGTTATGTTAAATATGTTGTTATTATTATTATTATTATTATTATTATATCTGCTGCACCATTCAATAAGGGCGGCTTGATTTTTGGACCCCCTTTATTTTTGTCATTTATGTAGTTGTCTAATACGTCTTAATCATAGCACCAGCCCTACTTGGAAGCAATTTGCAACCACCTGAAGGTACTATTTTAATTTGTTCAAGTAATCTTATGCAGCTTTAAACACATTGGAACCATGCAGCTATCTTACCTTTCAATAAGGAGTTGACCTCTTTCAAGAAATGAAGGTACTTCGGTTAAAAAAATTTAAAAAAATTAAAGGAACAACAACAAATGACTTTGTAAAGATGCTGGAGGAAATGCGTACAAAAGAACTGTTCACTAGTCTGAAACAGAAAGGGAACTGGTTAGCCATACTAACCTTTGCTATGTATGGAGAAAAAAGGGGTATGCTTACAAGCCAAAAAATACCATACCAACTGTAGGGTTGAAAGCATGGTGCTGTGGGGATGTTTAGATGCAGTAGGAACTGGTCCACTGCACAAAATAGATGGCATTATGGGGAAGGACAATGTAGAGATATTGAAACAACATCTTAAGACAATCAGTCAGAAAGTTAAAGGGGTTTTACTGCTACAAAGATCATGTCTCAGATTATGGGGACAGTAAAATAAGCACTTTTGTAATTGGGTTGCATTACCTCTGTCACTTGGTTTAGCAGATACGAGCTTTTCTGTAAATCTGTATTCTGTTTCTGCTGCTGCTGGTTGGAACATGCCCCCTGGCCGGATCCCGCCCCCTAGACACGCCTCCTGCACTGAGATTGGCTGGCTGACCTTTCATTCAGCCTATTGGGATAAGCCCCCAGACAGGAAATGCCCCGTCCACACCCCCTGCACTGTGATTGGCTGCCTGCACACTCTGTGTTTTCTCCCCTCTGAGCTCCTCTCCCAGATCTAGGGTGAATGATCTGGGCAGTTACTGACTGTTTAAGTCATAGATCCCCTTATATAACACAGTGTTATAGAGTCTCCTGCCTGTTAACAGGGGGAGAGGAGGGGTAGGGCAGTGTAAATTGCTCCATATAACCCAGTCTGGTGCCTGGTAACAGAGGAGAAGGGGGGGCAGTGTACACTCCTCACATGTCTCATCAGTTCAGGCTGTGTGTATAACTGCATATAGCACAGCAAGGAGCTTGTGGAGTCAGCCTGAAGTTCTGCAGACACATAGCATGCAGGAGGCTGAGGAGCTGTCCTCTGCAGACACATGACAAGCATGCAGGAGGCTGAGGAGCTGTCCTCTGCAGACACATGAGAAGCATGCAGGAGGCTGTATAGCTGTCCTCTGCAGACATCCTTCTGCTACCACTGCACAGTCAGAATGATGATGTCGCAGGTCTTCAGTGAGGGGAGGCACACCTCCTGGGAGGGGAGACACGCCTGCTGAGAGGAGAGACTCACCCCTGGATTTCATATTCAATCTCAGAGAATTAGCTGAACAGCATGAACAGTTCAAACGATACAACCCCTTTAAGGCTTGGGTGCAAATGGGTCTTTCAAATGGACAGTGAACCAAAGAATGCTTCTAAAGTTGTGGCAAAATGGCTTCAGAATAACAAAATGAAGGTAATGGAGGTTTGAGTTCAATCTAAATATATGGGTGGAAGTGAAATAGTATGAATGAGGAAGGATGTCTAAAAAATGACTGGTTACAGCAGTTCTGTCAGGAGGAATAGGCCAAAATTTCCACAATTTAAACTGTATTTTTTCAGAGCGCATGTTTCTATTGTATGTAAGTCAGGAAATGACCCAAGACGATGTACCAGATATGCACCAACATCTTTTCTTGCATGTAGCTGTCAAATTCTTGTCAAAGCTTTTGGAATCTGGAATGGCCCTTTTCTTTCGGCGTCCTTTGAGAATTCCTCATAAGCACCCTGCACTACTGTTTCTTTATACCTATGGAAAGGGCTAAAGCTCTTTATCCCAGTATGCTATAATCTACATCAAATCAGAAATACAAATACATGTAAGTCAGGGGATGTCTTAAAATGTATGGGTTTATTTTGACATACAGAGAATAACAGATGACCACATATGAAATGTTACCCCCTTTAGTGGATCTTTTAAAGGAGTTTATGGGGCCTTTCACACGAAAAGTAAAATTTCCCTCGGAAATCCTGACCGGCATTTGCACCGTTTTGCGGCTGTGCACACAGCCTTCGGGGATGGCTTTTCTCCGCTATTTTCGGAGAAAAGCCCTCCCCTCTCACATTGAGACGTACATATTCCGCCAGAAAACCAGGTAAAGACAACATGTAAAAGGTTTTCGGATCACCAGCAGTGGGGACCCTGGGGGGTTTTTTCCATTAAGGTCCTTTTTAAAATTTGACACCCGTTTACAGAGGGTTTTTCAAACCAAAAAACCGTCTGTTAAAACGGGTAAAAACCTGCGCTGTGGGGATAAGCCCTAGATGTTGTACACTGGCAAATTCTTGATGAAAGCTGTCTAATCCCTCTGATACCTCTCGTCTCGACCCTCAGAATCCAGTTTTCGCACTAAACAGAAATGGCTCTAGCTAAAGTTGTTTACATCATCTCTTCACAGCTAAATCTCAGGTCAGCTACTCATTTTTGCTTCTCCTGGATCTCTCTGCAGCATTTGACACTCTCGTGGTTCTCATCCTACCTCTCTGACCTCTCATTTAGTGTCTCATTTGAAGCCTCTTTTCCTCTCTGTCTTGCTGTTGGGGTTCCTCAGGGATCTGTTCTAGGTCCTCTCCTCTTTTCAATTTACACAGCCCCCATTGGGCAAACAATCAGCAGACTTGGCTTTCAGTACCATCTTTACACTGAGGACAGCCAATTATACACCTCTTCCCATGACATCACTTCTACCCTGCTATAAAACACTGGTGACTGTAGGCCCTCTTTCTCTTACATTAAGTCCTCTCTCTATCCAAAACTAAACCTCACTAGAAATGAACGTCTTGCCATTCCACCATCTACTAACTAACCCCCCTCTGCTATTTCTCTCTGTGTGGTACTACCATAAATCCTAGGCAGCAGGCCCACTGTCTTGGGGTTATACTAAATTCTGATCTGTCCTTCACTCCCTATATCCAATCCATTGCCTGCTGTTATCATGTACACCTCAAAAAATCCATCTTTTTCTTTCTGTGAAATCAACTCAAACTCTTCTTGTTGCCCTTATTATTTCTCGTCTTGACTACTGTAACTGTAACAGTCTGGTGGTGGATCCACTGGACCACCGCAGGAGATGGCGTAAGCCCCCACCAGGGAGTGGAATCTAAGTGGTTCCCGGTATTCACCAGAGCCCGCCGCAAAGCGGGATGGTCTTGCTGCGGCGGGAGTCCACCAGGTCACTACCACTGGCGGGGCTTGCCTGCGGTGGCGGCCAAGGGTACGAGGTACAGGAACGGGCCGACAGGCTGTTTCGGGTAAGGCGGGTGGGGGCGGGGGCTCGGGCTCGAAAACGGTAGACCCCAGGGGTCGGACAGGCGGCTCTGGTTGTGTCGGTAAACAAAGGGCGAGGTCGGTACGCGGTAAGGAAAAAGGGAAACCCTTCAGACAGTTTTCTCCTAAGGAACACCCCAAAAGGATCTGGCAGGGCCGCCAGGAAGAGGGCCGGATTTAAATGGGCATCCCCGGGCTGGACCGATTACCGGCGCACTGCCCCTTTTAAAATTCAAACTCCCGGGGCGCGGCCCCTGGGGCGGACCAAGGGGGGGAACGGAGCCAGAAGAGCAGGAGCGCGGCCGGGTAAGTGAACGTGACGGGGGCCGGGACACGAGCGGACCCCCGAGCCTGACGGCGGACGGGGCTCCGCCGGAAGCAGGGGCGTCCGTGACAGTAGCTCCTTGCTTATCGGTCTCCCTCTTTGTAAACTCTCTCCTCTTCAATCCGTAGTGAATGCAGCAGTCAGAATTATCTTTTTTTCCAGCGCTATACTAATGCCGTACTCTTGTCAGTCATGCACGGTTCCCCTTTTTCATACGAATACAGCATAAACTAATTACTCCCCAACCATAAAGTTTCCCCACAGTGTTGCACCCCCCCCCCCCCACTCCCTCCTTAATTTTGTTTTTCCCCCCCTGGTCTCCCCGCTCGTTGATGTCTTTGCTAAATGCCTTAATCATCCTAACCTCGCCTTTTCCAAACTTGCTGCACCCGTTCTTGGAAAAATGTACCCGTACGTCATAACATCAAACTCAAATCAAGCCTACCTAGATCCCTAATTGCTAACCCCCCCAATTTTATCACACCATTGCACACCCCTCATTAGGCACTTATGTGTATAGAAAGTATTGTATGGTTGGGATGTTCATCCACTTTTAGTAAACTACCCCAAATTTTTTATGAAACATAAATATAGGGAAAAAATTTAAATTTAAAATTTAATTTTAAAACTTTTATAGGGGGTCATTTTATATTTTTAGTTTTTTTATATAATTATTAGAAATTTTATATTGTACAATTTATTATTAAATTTATATAATATAATTTTATATAGTTTGAGAATTATCCTAAATTACTTTTTATTATTTTACTGATATAAGTTGAGAAATAAGGAATATTTTTTGCCCTAATGGCAAATCCAGTTTCACTACAACTACAGGCAGACACACATTTAAATCATAGTTGCCAACTTTCGAAAATGAAAAAGCAGGAGAATTTTTGTGGGGGGGCGCCATCTTGTTGGTATGCACGCCCCCTTCAAAAAAGCCACCCCCCACCCCCTAATGCATAAGGGCTTTGGAAGAAAGCCAGGAGAGCCTTAAGCCAGGTAGTGCCCCCCATACCAGGTAGTGCCCCTTACAGGGCCGGTAGATGCCCCTTGTACCAATAATGCCGCCTTTGCCGGGTAAGCCAAATTTGTGCCGGGTAGCCCCCCCCTTTTGTTAGCCAGGTAGGTGCCCCCCATTGTTAGCCAGGTAGGTCCCCCTTTGTTACCCGGGTGGGCCCCCATCTGTTTCCCAATAGGTGCCCCACTGTTTCCCAAAGGTAGGTGCCCCCAATTGTTTGCCAGGTAGTGCCCCTCTGTTTGCCGGGAATGCCCCATTGTTTCCGGGTAGATGTCCCCTCTGTTGCCAGGTGTGTTCCCCTGTTGCCGGTAGTGCCCCCTCTGTTGCGAGGTAGTGCCCCCTTGTTAGCCAGGTAGTGCCCCCATTGAGCCAGGTAGTGCCCCCTTTTAGCCGGTAGGTGCCCCTTGTTGCCAGGAGTGTCCCCTCTGTTGCCAGGTATGCCCCCTCTTTTGGGCCAGGGGCCCCCCTCTGTTGCCGGGGGTAGTGCCCCCATCTGTTAGCCAGGTGTCCCCCCCTCTTTTGCCAGGTAGTGCCCCCCTTTGTTCGCAGGGTTGTGCCCCCCTCTTTTTGCCAGGTAGTCCCCCCTGTTCCCAGGTAGTGCCCCCTTTGTTGCCAGGTAGATGTCCCCCTCTGTTGCCAGGTAGTGCCCCCTCTATTCCCCAGGTAGTTGCCCTCTTGTTAGCCAGGTAGTCCCCCCTCGTTAGCCAGGTAGTGCCCCTCTATTGCCAGGTAGTTGCCCTCTCTGTTACCCAAAGGTAGAGCCCCTAAAGCAAATAAAAATTAAATAATAAAATCCACTTCCCTCCCCAGGCTCCTGCAGCGTGGCCAGCCCCGGGACGTTTCTCTTCAGCGGCGCAGGGGGAAGTGAGAGCAAGCCGCGCGTCACTCCCTGCAGCCGCGCGTCACTTCCCCCTGCGCCGTTGACCTGTATGTAAGGCGCACACACCGGCGCCGTACATACAGGGAGAGGAGGGGGAGGGAGCGATCCCTCTGCCCCCTCCCCGCACAGTGAGACCGCGGGGGGTGAGGGCTGCTGCGGGCCGCTACACCCTGTAGGAGCGGTCCCGCGGCCAAGGTTAGGCACCAGGCTACTCTTGCGCCGCGGTTAATTTAAAGGACCCCCGCCGCCTGCAGGCGGCGGGAGGAATGCCAACTCCCCCGGGAGGGCGGGAGGGGACCCCAAATAGCGGGACCCCCCCGCCGAAAACGGGAGAGTTGGCAGGTATGATTTAAATTGGTGTGGCTGTTCGAGGACTTATGCGCCTAGTTAAATATAAATGTGTCTAATATTACAAAAATGTGTTGAGACACGCCCCCAAAATGCCCCAACATGTTTGGCGCATTACAGAGTGTCGAGTCTGGCCCACAGTGCGCCAAACTTGCCCAAATGACACGCCATATATAAGGAAAAAATTCCAGGTTCTGAATCCAACACACAGGAGAGGATCACACTTTACTGTAAGTGAAAAGAGCATGAACCTCTCCTCTGTGTCAGGAGGAGAACATGCATGGAACAGTTTCTCAGAGTACGTCTGCTACATAGGACCTTACCAGCACTAGGACGTACGAGTACAATCTGTGTCGGTAAGTTGTTAACTAAATGTGAACTTTCACTCTTTAGAGCTCTGTAGTCTTGTATATCTTGTATATCATTTTATATATCTCCTGCCGTCATGTCAGTGTAACAGGAATAGCTAGGAACAGCTGATATGTTAATCACTGCTATAGAGCCACCAAGAGCCGAAGTAGGAAGTGTGATGTTAAAGCTGGCTGTGTGAAACTGCATGGTGAGAAAACCCCTTTAAATAGACGAAAATAACTCCAAAGTAGAATTAAATGTACTGTATACACAATTATGAAGAGGTGAGTAGAAGTCTGGATAGAGGGGTGGCATAGGATTAAAGGCTAGTTATCCAAACACTTCAATTGAGTATGGTTAAGTAATGTCTATTCTGAATTATTCCACATTTAAAAGTGGTGTAACCCAAGATATAGTGCTGAGTCTACTTTTATTCAATTTATTTATCAGTGATATATGGGAAGGGATTAATAGTACTGTTCCCAATTTTGCAGATGATAGTAGTCCCATTTTATGTTTAAAAATTGAAAGCGGGATTTAGAACACTTGGGGGGTTGGGGAGCCATTGTCAAAAAGGTTTAATGTGAATAAAAGTTATCCCATTGGGAAATTAAAAATCTGCAGGCTCATTTTGCCCTGGGGGAAAAAAAAAACTGGTGAATTGTTATTGGGGAAGGGGATCGGGGTTTTGTACTTATAGAATCATAAAATTCACAGCAGCATGCAAGGGTCAATCAGCTGCTTAAAAGGGGGGCGGGAATATCGTAATGTTTTAAAAAAAAAGGCCCAAACATGCCCTTTTCGGGAATATATAATTACCACTCTACAAAGCAATAATATGGACAAGGATGAGCAACTAAACTGATAAAAGCCATATAGGATATTATTTATCAGAAAGGGTTAAAATAATTAAATTGATTTTGATTTGAAAAGAGATAAGGGGATAATAAATAAATTTTTTTAAAGTACAATCCTTTTGATTTTTTTAAGTTTCCCCACTGAAAAAAGACTTAAAAGGGCCCTTAAAATTTTTAAAAGGGTGGGTTTAAATTTTAAAAACAGAGAGAGATAGAATATCCAAAAAAAAATTTCCAGAAGATCAAATTGCATAAATCTTTTTAAATTTTTGCATTTTGCGGGGGGAGAAATAATATTTGATCCCCTACCAACCTTTTAAAAGTTTTGGGTCCTACAGACCACTTAGACCAGGGGGTTTTTGGGGAATTAATTTTTTTCCCTTTTGGCCCCATGAAATAAGTGCGATTTTTTTGGAGGGGGGGACTAATAAAAACATAGGGTTTAAAAAGGGGGGAAAAAAAATTTTTTGGGTGATTATTTTTTTGGAAAAATTTTGGGGGAAGTATCTATATACCCGCCTTAATCATGGTAACAGTAAGGCGGTTATTTACAGTTTTCCCCGTATGGTAGGATGTAGAGTTTGTCCCCTCAGGGCTGGCAGGTATATACAGCTCCCCTCGTCAAATAGGGATATACAGCTCCCCCCAGGGAGTCAGGGATATAGATTTAGGTACCGCAGGCAGGTATATAGATAGATACAGCTCCCCTAGGGGGAGGTTATAGATAGATAAACTCCCCACGGCAAAGGGATATAGTTTGGTTCAGCTCCCCTAAGGGAGGAATATAGATAAAGGGACGCCCCCAAGGCCCGGAAAATAGAAGGGTTTCGCTCCCCCCAGGCGGAAAATTAAAATAGGTACGCTCCCCCCCAGCCAGGAATTTTAGATTGGTACAGCCCCCCTCAGCCGGAAAATTGATAGGGACAGCTCCCCCCAAGCAGGGGATATAGATATAGCTCCCCTCAAGAGGATTTAGTAGATATAGCACCCCCAGGCAGGTATAAATTTTTGGTCCAAAAAGGCAGGGATATCGCTATTTAGGGTCCACAAAAGGCAGGTTTATAGCTAGTTGGGGTCCATACAGGCAGGTATATAGCTGTTAGGTCTTCCCACAAGAAGGGAGGGCTTTCCACAGGCAGGTTATTGACAGGGCTTTCCACAGGAGGGATATGAAGGGCTTAAACCCCAGGCAGGTTATAGACGGGCTATCCAAAAGGGCCAAAATAATAGACAGGGCTATCCAAGGAAGGGTTTTTAGGGAAAGGGAAACCACAGGCAAAGGGAATTTTAGACGGGGTATCTACAGGCAGGTTTATAGACAAAGGGTATTTCCCAGGCAGGGTTTTTGACAGGGCTTTTTCCCCAGGAAGTATTAGAAGGGCCCAAAACCCCAGGCAGGTATAACCGGGCTTTCCAAGTCAATTTATAGGGGCAGGGCTTTTCACAGGCAAGGGATATAGACAGGGCTTCCCACAGGCGGTATATGATAGGGTTTCCCCAGGAGGTATATAAACTGTTCCACAAGCAGGTTATAGATAGGGCTTCCCCCAAAACAGGTATTTAGTTTTGGCTTCCCCCCAGGCAAGGGATATAGATAGGGCTTTAAAAGGCAGGCATTTTAGATAGGGTTCCCAAAAAGGAGGGATATAGTAGGGCTTCCCCCAGGCAGGGGTTTTTAAGGCTTTCCCCCATGCAGGTTTTTTAGTTTGGCTTCCCAAAAGGCAGGTATATAGACGGGGTATCCCAGGGAAGTATATAGGGGGGTATCCACAGGCAGGTATATTAACAGGGTTCCCCACAGGCAGGTATATAGCTGCTTCCCACAAGCAGGTATATAGATAGGGCTTCCCACAATCAGGTATATAGATATGGCTTCCCACAGGCAAGCATATAGATAGGGCTTTCCACAGGCAGGCATATAGATAGGGCTTCCCACAGGCAGGTATATAGATAGGGCTTCCAAAGGCAGGTATTTTAGCTGTTTCCCCACATGCAGGTATATAGATAGGGCTTACCACAGGCGGGTAAAATAGACAGCTTCCACAGGCAATATATAGACAGGCTATCCACAGGCAGTATATAGACAAGGGCTATCCACAGGCAGGAAATATAGAAGGGCTTCCACAGGAAAGTATATAGACGGGGTTTTCCCACAGGCAGGTATATAATAGGGTTCCCACAGCAGGAATATAGAGGGCTCCCACAGGCAGGCATATAGATAGGGTTTTCCACCGGGATATATAGACAGGTTTTCCCACAGGCGGGCATATAGATAGGGCTTCCCACAGGGGGTTTATATAGACAGGGCATCCACAGGCAGTATATAGACAGGGCTATCCACGGGCAGGTATAAGACAGGGCTACCACAGGCAGGTATATAGACAGGGCTATCCACAGGCAAGTATATAGACGGGCTTTCCACAGGCAGTATATAAAATAAGGGCTTCCCACAGGCAGGTATATAGATAGGGCTTCCCACAGGCAGGCATTTAGTAGGGCTTTCCCAGGCAGATATATAGACGGGGCTTCCCCAGGCAGGCATATAGATAGGGCTTCCCACAGGCAGGCATATAGATAGGGCTTCCCACCGGCAGGTATATAGATAGGGCTTCCCACAGGCAGGAAAAATAGACAGGGCTATCCACAGGAAAGTATATAGACAGGGCTTTCCACTGGCAGGTATATAGACAGGGCTCCCCACAGGCAGGCATAAAGATAGGGCTTCCCACTGGCAGGTATATAGATAGGGCTTCCCACAGGCAGGTAATAGTTTTATGACCAAAATAACAAACACAAATACTCACCCTGGGCTTACCTCCTTTCCCGGCCGAGCGCGCTCATTTTTCTATCCGAGGAGCTTCCGGGCTGGGGGCATGATGACGTCATGCCACCGGCGCCGGGAGCTCCTCCTCAGCTCCTGGGCCCGCACAGGAGTTATTACTGTGTGTGCCCCCAGGAGAGGCAGCGGCGCGGTGAGCGGAGTTCATTGCGTGGGCTGCCTAATTCACCATTAATAGTAGCGCTGACGGCCCGTGGGGGGCCTCTCACAATACCTGGCCGTGGCGGACCGTCAGCGCTACTATTACAGACCTGGGCAGCGAAACGCCGCGGGCCGCATCCGACGAGCGGCGGGCCGGATGCGGCCGGGGGCCATACTTGACCAGGTCTGACTTAGACGCTCCTAATCAACTCGTTACCTACATTAAAGACAGCTGTCTTAAATAGTCACCTTTATAAAAGACTCCTGTCCACAGACAGAATTCATCAGTGAGACTCTAACCTCTACAACATGGGCAAGACCGAAGAGCTTTCTAAGGATGTCAGGGACAAGATCATAGACCTGCACAAAGCTGGAATGGGCTACAAAACCATAAGATTCTGGGTGAGAAGGAGACAACTGTTGGGGCAATAGTAAATGGAAGAAATACAAAATGACTGTCAATTAACATCAATTCTGGGCACCATGTAAAATCTCACCTCGTGGGGTATCCTTGATCCTCCTCCTACCCCATATCTGACCACAATCTGCTCACCTTCTCCACCATCTCCACCCCACCGGCTCCTCCTATCCCACATCTAGTGCACCCCCACAGGAACTTACAAAACCTCAAAACCCCCGCACTCCCCTCTGATTTCTTACACCTCTTTCTACCACTATCCTCATTTAAACGCCGCTGAAGAAAACTCGGCATCCACCGAAGACTTTGCCTCATACAAACAATCACTACATACATTTTAAATCTGCACTCACCCTAGCCAAACAGGATTACTTCACCAATCTCATATCCTCTCTGTCTCACAACCACAGACAACTATTCAACACCTTTAACTCTCTCCTCCGCCCCCCAGCCCCTCCTCCACCCTCTCTCCTTTCAGCAGACAACTTTGCCATTCACTTCCTACACAAGATCAACCTTATCAGAGAAAGCTTCAGCCCCCTGTCCCCAGCGCCCTCTTCTATATCTGCACAATGCTCTTCCCCCTTAAGTTGTTTTCCCACTCTTACACATGATAATCTTTCCTCTCTACTGTTCAAATCTAACCTAAACCACCTGTAATCTTGACCCACTGCCTCACACCTTATCCCAGACCTTAGTGCGCTGTCATCACAGCCCTCACCCATCTTTTCAACTTATTGCTCACCTCGGGCATCTTCCCTTCCTCCTTTAAACATGCTACTGTCACTCCCATCCTTAAAAAAACATCCCTTGTTCCATCCTCTCTGTCCAACTATAGCCCCATCTCACTGCCCCCTTTTTTGCCTCCAAACTCCTAAAGCAGAAACATCCACCTTCAACTGTCCCCCACTTCTCCTCCAACTCTCTTCTTGACCCACTACAATCTGGGTTCCGACCCAACCACTCTACCAAAACTGCCCTAACCAAAGGTCACCAATGACCTAGCAACTGCCAAACCCTCACGCCATTACTCTGTCCTTCTTCTTCTAGACTGTCCCCCTGCTTTTGACACTGTCGACCATTCCCACCTGCTACACATCATCTCCACCCTTGGCATCAAAGACTTTGCATTTTCATGTATCTCCTCGTAACTCTCTGATCGGACATTCAGCGCTCTCTTTCCCTCGCGCCACCTCCCCCCCCCGGGCCCTCTCTCGTTGGCGTCCCCAGGGGTCAGTCCTTGGTCCTTTACTCTTTTCTATCTACACTCTTGGTCTGGGTCAACTCATAGCTTCTCATGGCTTTCATTACCACCTGTATGCTGATGACACCCAACTCTACATCTCCGGCCCAGATGTCACCTCTCTACTATCCCGGATCCCTGACTGTCTATCGTCCATTTCCTCCTTTTTCTCCTCCTGTCCCCCTAAAACTAAATGTGGAGAAAACTGATATTTATCATCTTTCCACCGTCCCCCCTCCATCCCTCCACCTGATATCTCTATCACTGTCAAGGCTTTTACACTCTCACCTGTTCCGCAAGTCCGCTGCCTTGGGGTAATCCTCGACTCCGCTCTGTCCTTCAAACCACACATCCAAGCCCTCACCTCTGCCTGCCGCTTCCACCTGAAAAATATCGCTCGCATCCGTTCGTTCCTTAACTTCAACACCACAAAATGCTGTCCATGCCCTTGTCATCTCCCGCCTTGACTACTGCAACATCTTTCTCTGTGGCCTCCCATCTAGCACTCTTGCTCCCCTTCAAACCATTCTCAACTCTGCTGCCCCTCCATCTCTCTCCTTGCTACTCCTCTGCCTCTCCCCTCTGTCAATCCCTTCACTGGCCTCCAATTGTCCAGCGAATTCATTTCAATTTCCCTAAAAACCCGACCTACAATGCTCTCCATAACCTCTCCCCCAACTCTCTGCCCTAATCTCCAGATATCCCCCTCCACGCAATCTCCGCTCCTCACAGGACCTTCTCTCTGTTCCCTCCTCTTTTTAGCTTCCTCCCATAACCTCTCCAAACTTCTCTCGTGCTTCCCCCCATTCTGAATGACTGCCCAAACAAACAGACCTCCCCCTCTCTCACCAAAAAACTTCAAAAGCAACCTGAAACCCACTTTTCAGGATTTGCCTATAACCACAAAACCTGCTTCCACTGTGCTAACCCCACAACAGTTGGCCCCTTTTCTCTGTCTCTCCCTCCCCTTGTAGATTGTAAGCCTTGCGGGAGGGTCCTCCTCCAACTGTACCAGTTATAAGTCATTATGTTTTTAAATTTGCTCATTTGGGCATATTTGTAGTACCCCCCTCGAAGTACAGCGCCATTTAATCAATGCCTTTTAAAAAAAATGATAATAATTTAAAATAATATCATGAGAAGGTGAGAGATCAGCCTAAAACTAACGGGGAACTTGTTAATATTTCAAGCAGCTGGGCCACATCACCCAAAAAAACCATTGGTAACACATTAGCTGTAATGTTTAAAATCCGCGTGCCCCCAAGTCCCCCTCTCAAGAAGACATGTGCAGCGCATCTGAAGTTTGCCATGAACACTGATGATTCTGTGAGTGATTGGAGAGGTGCTGTGGTCAATGAGACAAAAATGAGCTCTTGGGATATATCAACTCGCCGTTTTGGATGAGAGAAATGCTACTATGCCCAAAGAACATGTGCCACAGTCCAGCATGAGGTGGTAATTATGTTTTGGAGATGTTTTTTTCTGCTAGAGCACAGAACTACTTATCGCATCAATGGGAAATGGATTGGAGCCATTACCGTAAAATCCTGCGTGACAACCTCCTTTCCTCCGCCAGGACATTAAAAATGATTGTGGCTGGGTCTTTCAGCAAGACAACTAATACAACTAACACAAATATCAGTGGCACACTAAAAACTAAGTAAACTCAAGGTTTAGGAATATTGGAAATGCATTACTGCTAATGAAAATATGAAACTGGGATTTATTTAAGTTTTTGATCAAGATTTTTAAGCTCCCCTCCCAATAGGTCAAGGGATCCCAGTACGTGAGTCCCTAAACTAACATGTTACCTCACTAGGTACCATTCAGACTACAAAAACTCAGGGAGGTGAACCTGTACTGAATTATCCGCACTAGTTTAAAGAATAGGCGGAAATGCAACAAGCCAATGAGGTGCATTCCTCAAATAGACTTCAAAATAATTAGCTGTGCACAATATTTTTTTTGAAAAACGTAGCATAGGTGCACCCCTGAAAAGGCAAAAAGCATACATCTAATACAAATATCAGTGCACACTAAAAACAGTAAAACATCAAGGTAATGGAATATTGGAATGAATTACTGCTAAGGAAAATATGAAAAACCTGGAATCTTTGTTACATTTTGAAAACAAAGATTTTTAGGGTCCCCCCAATAATCAAACCCCAAACAGGGGGCCCTAAACTAAAAATTTTAAAGGGGTTTGATAAACTTAGGGAAAAGAAAACCTGTATAAATTTTTTCCCAAAAAAAAAAGGGGGAAGGAAAAAAGGGGCCCCCAAAACTTTAAAAATAAAAAACTTCCATCCCAAAAATTTTAAAAAAAAAGGATATGCACATAAAAGGGAAAGATCACAAACAATAATTTTCAACCCAAAAAAATTAAAAAAAAATAGGTTTAAAAATTAAAAAATTTAAGAAAATAAAGAAAAACG
>JAODAL010053504.1:0-25251 GCA_025379985.1 Phyllomedusa bahiana
TGAACATTAAGAGAGCAGTCTCTGAGACAAGGAGCACCCCACAAAAAATCGCTGTATAAAAATCAATTCTTCAGTAAGAGCTATCAGCGCGGCAGCACCTTCCCTGATGAGCACAGTGAGAGGAGTGTGAGCTCCCGGCGTCGCACCCTGACTTATAGAGTGCGGTGATGTCACAGAATCCCGCCGGTCTCTGATGGCTTCATCTCTGCACATGTCATGCAGGCTATGCCCTTCTTCCTCCAGAGTGCTTTGCCCCATGTAGCGCCATGTGCTCGCAGCCATTTTATCAATCAAAGCACACTTCGTTCACCCGAAGTGCCCCAAAGTTCGACTTCGTTCCGAACCGAAGTTTTCCTGAAATTCTAAACGAATTCCACTTCGTTAGAATCGATTCGCCCATCTCTATTAGCAATGTTGTCCACATTCTGTTGAAGCACTGCATTCTCTGACTTTGTTATGTTCTGAATGTACAGGATTTGTTCATTTAATGAGAATATTGGGCTGTGCAACCATAGATGTGTGCCTGCATAACAATAAAAAGTTCCTGCATTAGTGGTATGTACATGAGAATTACCTCATGTTCTGCATATGCACTGGAAAAGCTTCCAATGCACACATCAAACATATTCAAAGGCCTTCATGCACCTAGTAAATGCTAAAACATTGGGCCACGTGTATGAAAACTGTCTAAGTTTAAAACTTCACTTTGTTGCCCACAGCAACCAATCAGAGCGCCCCTTTCATTTTTACAGAGCACTATATGAATGAAAGAGGCACCATTATTGGTTCCTATGGGCAACAAAGTGAATTTTGGACCTAAAGAGTTTTCATACATGTGGCCCATTGTGCTCTTGGCACACTTTGGTATGCTATATCTAAGCATATACTTTTTTAATCTATAAGAAAGTTTACACTTTCCTATACAGTGGGATATGTTATTTTACTGTAGACCTATTTTGAAAGCTTCCAACATAGGTATTCATCAAATAACAGTCCAAATACATTCCTGTGACAGATCAAACAAAAGGTTAAGGCTATGTCTACACGGCAATGTTAAAATCCAGTCGAAAATCCAACGGTATTCTAACATCACTGTACCGCAGTTTTTGTCGCTGCTTTAGAAGTCGGTAACTGGATTTCGGACGGCCCTTATACATTGAACTGTACTAGAATCTAGAACATGTTCTATAAGCAAGCGGTTTAGAAATCTGACAATAGAAAATCTGAGTAGTGTACACTACAGCTCAGATTTGCTATTGAAGTCTATGGATTCTAAATACTGAATCCACTTAAAAATCCAACCAAAAACCACTGCTGTGTAGACATGGCCTAAAATATGTCAAGTTACAAATTGCAAAATTAGCAACCAGATCCTTATTGTTTTTTTTTAATACATTGAAAATAAAATAAACATTTTCTTGCTAGATGAAATTAGTTTGCTTAACGTTAAAGGTGTTGTCTCACTACAAGGATTGCTTTTTATGTTAAAGATCTTGCAAAAACAAGTTACTTTGCAATATGTGTCCATTAACAGTGTCCTACCTATTCTGAGATATCCCCTCTTGTTTGGGCTGCATCAGCTCCTCAGGTATAGCTACAGACCTGTTTACTCTCGCATGATAGGCTGCCAACACTGGTTGCTATAGCTACAGACCTGGCTTCTATTGCAGCCAAGTAGAACCCAGTAAACATGCCCTGAATTCAAAATGAAACCAAGAAAACAGGAAGAATCAATGTAGTGAGACATCCCCTTTAAAAGCATTATGTGAGATTTCTCAATGAACTTGTGGAGTATTGCAAAGTATCATGGCACCAGTAGAAGGCCACAAAACTGTTAAACTCTTCAATGTTAAAGTATTTGTACCATCAAGTGTTATTTGCAACCACCTAGCTTATTGTGCCACTTTGTTTAGTAAAGAACAAGAAAATAAACTGCTTAACTGTTATATTCTGCAATCATCCTCAAATGGCAACCCACTAACTTTCCAAATGTTTTGACATAAGAAAAATAAATAAAATAATATATATATATATATTGTAGGGATTAGCGCAAGTGGAAGCAGTCCTTTGGTGTTAAACACAGCAAGGTTTATTGGTGCACTCCACAAAAACATGCAAATAAACGGCAGGCTTGCTTCAGCCAAACAAAAAGATATCTGGAAAAAAACACAGTCACGGGTATAAGTGCAGTCCCGTATTTGGTTCCTGGAAAGGGGAACCACAGCAGGTCTCAGTCTCTCTCTCTCTGGAGTGCAAGGCTCAGCTCTGGTTTTCCTTCCAAACATTAGCTCCACTGAACCGTTTGTACCAGGTAAGGAACCCTCCCCTCTCACCTGAGCCTGCTGGCCTTATATAGGCTGGTAAGCCCAGGACTGGATGTGGGGGCAGCCCGTCCCCCCAACTCTACAGACTGCTCAATTATAGCCCGACCGGATCAGGCATTATTGCCATACTACAATACAAAACCTGTGTCAGTGGCCTGCTGCCGCTGACACCAAAACAAATGGGCTTTATTTCAACAATCTTAAGCAGATCGGTGACACATAACGTCCGTCATTAACGGCACCTTGTGCCTTCCTACATACCCCCCCCTCTCCCCAATGCGGGGGACTGGGCACCTACAGCCAATCAAACTATATAACCTAGACAGGGCATCTGCATTCCCCTGCAGCTTGCCCGGCCTGTGCTCCACCGAGAAATTAAAATCTTGCAGAGCCAGGAACTTGCTCTCCACCGTTGGTACTAAGACCAGGACCCGGTCCCCTGGATTAAACTGTCTCACTCGGGCGGACCTGTTGTAGACTCTCGCTTGCGCCTTTTGGGGCCTGTAAGAGATGCTTTTTAACAATAGGAAGTACCTGAGCGATCCGTTCCTGCAACTGGGCCACATGCTCAATGACGCTTTTATGGGGCGTGACTTCGCTTTCCCAGGTCTCGTTGGCGATATCTAATAGACCCCTGGGATGCCTGCCATAAAGCAATTCAAAAGGGGAGAACCCTGTGGAGGCTTGTGGATCCTCTCTAATAGAAAATAGGAGATACAGCAAAAGGTAGTCCCAATCTCGGCCCAATCCTTTCACTAATTTCTTCAACATGGCCAGCAAGGTCTTGTTGAAGTGCTCTCCCAAGCCATCTGTCTGGGGGGTGATACACCGAGGTGCGTAGCTGGGACACCCTCAGAACCCTACAAAGATCCTTCATTACTCTTGACATAAATGGGGTCCCTTGATCCGTCAGGATCTCTTTCGGCAACCGCGTTCGGGAAAAAATAGTGCCAAAGCCCCCTAGCAATGACTTTTGAGAAAGCATTTCTCAGGGGCACGCTTCTGGGTACCTGGTGGCGTAGTCCATGATGACCAGAATGTACTGGTGTCCTCTAGCCGACTTTACCAGGGGCCCCACTAAATCCATCGCTACTCTCTCAAAGGGTATCTCAATAATAGGCAATGGGATTAGCGGGCTGCGGAAATTGGCGACGGGGGAAAGGTTACCTGGCACTGGGGACATGACTGGCAGTAGTTCCGGATTTCCGGTAGCACCCTGGCCAGTAGAATCTGGGTAGATATCCTCTCTACAGTCTTTATCTGGCCCCAGGTGCCCCCCAAAAGACATGACTGTGACCCAGGTCCATGACCAACCCCTAGGGGGTTTTGGGGAACTAGCAGTTGTTCCACCACTTCTTCATGGATTTTGGTCACCACGGTACAACAGGTTCCCCTTAAATGGCAAAATGGGGAAAATCTTTCCTCGGCCCCTGACTCTTGGGGCACCCCACCCAGGACCACATGCTATTGAAAGCCACTTTCAGGGTTTCATCCTGAAAGTGGGCCGACCCAAAATTTCCCTGAGATACCCTAGGTCGGGGACTGTTCGTCAAGGGGTGATCGTATCTCACATTCCCCTCCAAACCATGACAGGGGAACGGGAATTGGGGGGAAACCACCTCCTGGACAGGGCTCTCAGGGCTGTCCGTGCTCTGGGGGAATTTCTGCCGTACTGTATTTTCCATAGTAACCAAAAAAGAGGGCAGTCCCGGCCAATTATCGCCTCGTGCAGAAACCCCCTTCACGTATGCCTATTTGGTGGGACACTGTACCCCCATCAGATTTTAACGTGACTCGTGCCACTGGGTACACTTTGGTATCCCATGTATGCACGTGACTCCCAAGTTTTCCCCTGGATCAAACAAATGGGGAATACAGGCCCTTAGGAGAGTGACCAAACTCCCGAGTCCAGGAGTCCCTGATAGGGGTGCCATTCACCTGATTGGAAAAGAGTGGAAGTCCCTTCTCCCTGGCCATCACTGCTGTGCAGGCCGGTTGCGCAAACAATGAGTACGCCGCCTGTGGAACAGTCCATGGGTTCCGAGCCAAGTGGGCATTGGGCCACCAAAGTGCCCCGGGAGCGTGGGACTTTCCAGCAGATGATGTCCTGACAAAAGGGTTGGATGTTGGCTCTGGCAGGCCTTTGGCCTTGGACCGGGCTTCTCTAGGGGGTTTGGGACCCTTCTTGGGCCGTCAGAGTCACTCTGCATATGCCAGTATGGAGGGGCAAAGGGTCCTGGATCGGGCCATGGAGCGCTCCTCGGCCTGATTACCTTTCCACCAAGGCTACCAAGTCATCGGCCATCTGGGGATCTCCCTGCGCGACCCAGCTCTCAATGGCTTGGGGAGAGCGTGCACAAACGGTCCTCATGACCTTTCCACCCTCGGGCTGGGGAACAGACCTTGGCTGCAGCCATTTCTGGATGAGGTGCGGAGATCAAACATTTGGGACCTTGGGGCCCGGGCCCTCCTTTATCCCCACTGGTGCACCCTCTGAGCCCGGACGGTGACCGTCAGCCCAGGCGTGCCCGGATCTCTGATCTCAGCTTAGGGTATTCCCTGGCATCCTGCAGAGACAAGTCATAATAAGCCTTTTGAGGCTCGCCGTGAGGAAAAGGGGCCAGGACCTCTGCCCACTGCGGGGCTGGTAGTCTCTCCCGTTTTAGCAACCGCTCGAAGACGGTAAGGAAGGCTTCCACGTCGTCCTCTGGGGTCATCTTCTGAAGGGTGTCTCGTACCCTCTTCCGCGCCTGCTGTTCGTCCTCACGAGATGTAGGTGGGGCCTCCTTCCCCCGGATAGCTTCCTCCATGAGGGCCATCTGCCTGAATAGGAGCTGGTTAGTTTCCTGCTGTGACCGCACGGACTCTGCATGGGCTTGTTGCTGTTGGGCGCTCACCTGCACCAGGTGCTTCAGCAGGTCCTCCATTCACCGTCTGGCTTTGAAGAGTAGCAGCCGTTTTTAACCAAGGCATGCAGTTTTCCTATCCAGGATGTTGCCCGCATCCGAGACACCAATTATAGGGATTAGCGCAAATGGAAGCAGTCCTTTGGTGTTAACACAGCAGGTTTATTGGTGCACTCCACAAAACATGCAAATAATCGGCAGGCTTGCTTCAGCAAGCAAAAGATCCGGAAACAAACACAGTCACTGGTGTAAGTGCAGTACCGTACTCAGGTTCCCCGGCAAGGGAACCACAAGCAGGTCTCTCTTCTCTCTCTCTGGAGTGCAAGGCTCAGCTCTGGCTTCCTTCCAAACATTAGCTCCACTGAACCGTTTGTACCAGGTAAGGAACCACCTCCCCCTCTCACCTGAGCCTGCTGGCCTTATATAGGGCTGGTAAGCCCAGGACTGGATGTGGGAGCAGCCCATTCCACCCAACTCTACAGACTGCTGCAATAAAGCCCAACCCGGATCACGGCATTATTGCCATACTACAAATACAAAACCTGTGTCCGTGGCCTGCTGCCGCCGACACCAAACCCCCTGGGCTTTATTTCAACGATCTTAAGCAGATCGGTGACACATAACGTCCGTCAATAACGGCACCTTGTGCCTTCCTACAATATTATATATTATTATATATATATTATTTATATATATATATATATATATATTATATATATATAAATATATATATAAAATATATATATATTTATATATATTTTATATAATATATATTATATATATATATATATATATATATTATAACCTAGGCAATATATCATTCTTGACTTGTACTAAAGAAATGGTCCTAGTATTTGGATGGTCCTTGTCTTTAGCTAAATTTGCCATGAAAAGCCTACTCTGCAACCATTTATACCACACCTTTATGTGACATTAATGAGTTGCTAATGTTTTTCCTATTTCAGTGTTAACACACTGTTTATCAGGCAGGGTAAAGCATCCAGATTAGGGCAAAACTCTAAGCTTCATTCACTGCTTCCTCCATAGCAACCATGCTGGTTAAATCTGAGCTCCTACCGCAGCTGTTAATAAGAGGTTCAATGGAAAAGAATAGAAAGAGAAAAGATAAAAAAAAGCATCCACAGGGAGAAAAAAAAAATCTATTTTTAGCCAAAGAAAATAATTTTAACACTTCTTCTCATGGAGAGAGCTTTAATAAAACAGACTAAAAGGACAGATACAATTTACTCAGGATGCTTTAGCTAATGATATAGCACCATTAAAGCATTACTGTGGTTTTGAACAGCAAAGGTAGATATATATGTCCTTTCCATTAAGGAATAGAAGCTCAGCACCGTTGTCTTTAAACACTTTCCTTTTCTACTTGAATGATTTGCTGACTATATATTGTAACCTGAGTCCCGTGCAATGGTGCCTATTATCAATATCTTTAAAGGGATTTTCTCACCATGCTGTTTCACGGAACCATAGCCAGCTTTAGGTTTCCAGTTACTGGTTAGGCTGTGGAGGGTACTACAGAAATGGCTGGCATATAAGCTGTACTATTTCTAGCTGAGCTTATTAGAGCAACATTGCTAACAGAATGTTTTAAACAGTATGGCAAAAGTTTACAGAGCTCTGAAGGGTTTTTGTTTGTAAGTAACAAAGATAAACAATCTCCTGTGCTACTGACACAGCAGGGAGTGACCTAACCATGGTCGGCCAGGGTAGCGGAAGCAAAGAGAGCAGAAAGAGATTGTCAGTAACCTAGGGAAGCTTGTGTAATCAAACAGGAGATAAGGTCTCCTATAGCTCTGAAACCAAGCAAAATCTGAAGAGTAATGTATTTGGTAATAGTATTATTATTATTATTATTATTATTATTATTATTATTTACCATTTGCCTACATGTTTAAAGCTAATCACTGTGGTTAGAAAATCCTTAAAATGTTTACATCTTACATCTACATCTTGTATGTTTTTAGCCACAACACCTGAAGACATTCAGAGCATTGACTGAAACTTTTGATCCATAAAACCAGAGACCAAAGGGATTTACCACAGGGAATCCCAAGGTTGCCATCTGGGAGCCCATGTAGGTAGTTAGGTAGCCCATATAGGTAGTTTGGAAACCCATTTACGTAGCTAGGCAGCCCATATAGGTAGCTAGGGAGCCCATATAGGTAGCTAGGGAGCCCATATTAAAATAAAAAATACTTATCTGTCACCCTTCCATCCTCTTTCTCTCATCTCTTCCTCCAGAGCAGATTGCGTAATAACGTCATAACATCGCCTCCGCCGCGGTCTCCAAGTGGCTAAATAGCCAGGATCAGAAGATCCTGGCTGTTCTGCCTGAGCCGCCACCTGCACTGCACAGGCGGCGGACGTGATATCTGCATCACTGTGTCTATGGGACCCAGCGATGCTACTGTGTGGCGGGGAGAGGGGGGGACCTGCGGCCCCTGAAGCTGCGCTTTAGGTCAGCACCAATACTCAGATCCCACCAGAGGGAATCCCCAGCCCACGGCGGATGCGCCTGACATTTTCTCTTGGAATGGATGGACGGACTTCATTTTGTATTCTTCCAGCTGTCACGGCACTCACATGATGCAGTTTGACAATTTTCTTAGCCAAGAGACTGCTAACAATGAACTGGATGATGCTGTTTCTATTTTTTTGGGGGAAATCTTCCTCATGGCTGCTCGTCAATTCAAACCAGTGACCTTTTGCTTGGAAAGCAACCTAATAATACACTGAACTATTGTGATATGAGGTTGTATTTGTAAAATACAAGAAGAAAAAGATTGGTCCATCACCAGGAGTAAAATACTAGCAATGCAGTTATTTGACATGATTCTGCAGAACTAAGCATATGCTTAATAGGTGCAAGTCAAATTTGTGCATGAGATAAGCCTAAGATTTATTGTCAATAAAATATGAGTTATATATATTTATATATATATATGTATATATATATATATTTTTATATATTTATATATATATATTTATATTTATTTATACAGTTGAAATTAGAAGTTTACATTCATGTATAAAAAGACATTTAATTTTGTTTTTATTGGCCAGATGTTTTTTATTTGCCAGATGCCAGAATAATGAGTGAGAGCCATTTTTATTACTTTCGCAAAGTCTAAAGTTTACACACAATAGGGATTGCTATGCCTTTAAATAATTTGGGACAGGCCATTATATCGATGTTCAATGTTTTTGGTTGCTTATGATAGGTTAATTGGCAAAATCTGGTTAATTTGAGACACAGCTGTGATTGTATTTTAATTCACAACTTGTGTTGAGTGATTATTATCGACAATAGTTGAAATCGGCCGGTTTATACGTTGATCGGATTTTTTTTAGGATCACGCGATTTATTTAGGTTAAAATCTGTGATAATTATTAATTTTCGCGCCATTTTCGGGGTTCATGTCTTTTGGCAGGCAGAAAATCAGCTTACAGAATGAATTAGAGAGGGTGAGATGTGTGTGGCGACGTATGACTGGGATGTTGTATTGTTGCGATGGCTGGAAAAAATCACCATGGCCTCGTTTTACATTAGTTCTGCCCTTCTGTTCTTGATCAGCGTCTCTCTGGTTCATAGCAGTAGGACGTGCGCTCTGGCCTGTGTCCTAACAGCTCTGCGAAATTGTTCTATTGGTTCAGTGACAGCTCTTCTTTTAGCTGTGATCCATTTAGAATGCTCAGTTTATGATCAGTGTTTTGCAGATTTTTAGGTAGTTTGGCAGAGAATTTTTAAAGGAGCATTACCGCTGTAAAGTCACGGGGGAGGGGAGCAGGGGGGAGGCCCGGGTGGCGAAACACAGAAAGTCTTTAAAGAATACTGGTATTGTATGCGACATTGCATTGCAATAGATTTGATTATTAACAGTTTACTGTTGAAATTTTAATTGGATAGTTGAGCGCAGCTGAAATTATTTTAGGGATACAGATCTTTTCAAATAACTGCGCAGGTCTAATTGGTTAGGTGCAATGATCCACTTTGATTTTCAGTATATATTTCTTGATAGGTGTCTTTTCAATTTTGCCAGTTCATTTGTTGTGAGCCACCTTGCAGTTAAATTTGAATCAGCAATTGTGTAGTCACCACAGGTGGAATTGATAGGTGCCAAATATTCCTTTTTTAATATCGTTTTTACATTGCAGATACTTGTTTTTTGCATTTTGGCCAGTCCAGATTTGTTGATAGAGGTACCTTGCAGTTATATTTTGAATCCAGCAATTGTGTAGTCACTACAGGTGACATTGGATAGGTGCCAAAAAATACCTTTTATTTTCCGTTATACATTTCAGATAGTGTTTTTTGCACTTTTGCCCAGTCAGATTGGTGTTAGAGGTAACCTTGCAGTTAAATTTGAAACCCGCAATTGTGTAGTCATCACAGGTGAATTGATAGGTTTGCCACAAAAATATACATTTTATTATCCGTATACCAATTTTCAGATATGTTGTTTTTGCATTTTGCCAGTCAGATTTGTTGATAGAAGCCACTTGCAGTTAAATTTGAATCCAGCATTTTGTTTTGATTTGAGTGGATTTGGAGAATAGTGTGATTTGCCGTCTTTTAATAAGAGACGTTCCAAAAACTCTTCCATTCCTCTCAAATTTTATCTTTCTGAACATGGGCGAAATGCAGGGTGGTAAGCGAGCAAAGGGGGGGGTAGACATGGAGGTTAGAGGTACGAGAGAAGGTTGCTCCTTCTGTGCTGGCGACAACACGAAGCCAGCGGATTGTCGATTGCAGGACCGTCAGGCCTGTCATCGATGGTCAGGGCCCTGTGAATCTCAGTAACGAACAGCATTCACCAATTGTTCTTCAGTGGTTTATGCAACCTGCATCCAGCAGTCTTTCCTCCCTGTCTCCAGTCAACGACCACAAATGTCGATCTTCAGCATCATCAGCATCTCATTTCCAACATGAAGCAAAGGAGCCAAATGTCAACTCGTGTACCACCACTGTGGATAATACATTTTCTGAGACCTCTTTGATGACAAAATGCGGTTGGGGTCAGAAAGCATGTTAAAGATCAAGAGGCCAAAAGAGGATGGATGATTTTCTTCTGCTCTGTCGCCCAGTTACTGATGCGATCAGAGGAGCAGAAAGGAAGACGGTCAATCGCCAAAAATCAGGGCGGTTCGCAATGCCTTGACAGTCCTCTTGCTTGTAGCCGAGTCCTGGATGCAGGAATGCAGATGACGAAATGTCACTGTATTGAGTGACATTGAGGATTCCTACGTGGTTTTCAGCAAGAATTTGCTTGCAAGCGCTTCATCACTGGACCGAGGAGGACGAATGATGGGGTGTTGTCAGTACGGGTCCGCGCTCAAAATTGGTGAGAGGGCGGTCGCTGTAGAAGTTCGCTGATATGATTCGCCAGGACGCGGCTGCGGAAACCCGCTACTCGTTATCGCCGTCAAAAGGGTCCAGGACCTCTCAAGCTGGGCTCTTTGAGATAGCCTTGATTACCAGCGATATGTCCTATGCACAACTTTGCCGTAAACGCATAAGTAGAGGCAAGAATCTTAGGTGTTTAACCACCCAAACATTGTCTAGTCAATGCAGCGGAATGCATGAGTTTTGAAATTTTTGGGAGGCAACATCACATGGCCAAAAAAAGGCCAGCGTGCCGCCCTCCAACCACTGTCACACGCCTCTGTATCCGCCCTTGCCACGCCAAGCGTTCCTCAGTGCCCATGTCTCTCAGAGTCATGATCAGGGAATCCAGCCTTCAGTTCAGCCCTCCACCGTCGCCAGTACCTCCAGCACCACCGAGACCCATCCTACCCCTTCTCCTTTCCGCCAGTTTGCGACCTGCACACGTACTGCGGCCTGTCTAGCAGCAGTATTTGTCTTCCAGGTTTTGGGAGCAGAAGAAACACTTTATACCAAACTTCCCAAAAGCCAAAAGCTGTATGTGGCATTGCAAGGCTTTTGGGCCTTGGAATGTTGCCTTTCCGTCTGTTGGACACAGATGGGTTCCGCCACATGTTGGCCCTTGCCTGCCCTAATACCAGAAGCCGAAGAGGATTTTTGCAGAAAAAAGCCGTCCCTGCCATGGCCAGCCAGTGTCATCTAAAATTTCAAGCGCGTTGTCGGCATCTGTGGCGGGAAAAGTCAATCTGGCCTCGGGACATGGATAGTAAGCACGGCAAGTGCCGTATATCTCTGTGACAGCTCACTGCGGTGAGCTGGGGGTTGTCTATGGGGGTGACGGTGGCTCTCTGACTCGGGCGACACGCTCTTCAAAAACGCATGGGATTTGATGCAGTGGCTCTTTCCCCCATGGTCTCTGGTGGCATCACGTGCCAAGAGAAACCAGGGGCGTGTTGAAATTAATCGTGTCTTGGAGACCGTCCACTCACAGGTCAGGAGCTGCTAGAGGTCTCCGCAACAAGACGAGCGTGGCTGGGTGAGAAGAGCTTGTGCCAGAAAGTGGTGGTAATGCCGATAACGGGGCGAAATTGCTGGCCACCTTAAGATCGGTAGGATGGAGCACCATCCCCTTGCCTGGCACTGTCATGACCTTGTCGTCCAGAAAGAAATTTCTAAAGAAAGAGATACCGGGTCTGGACTGCATGCTGATGAAGGCTAGAGGTCTGAGTCGCACTTCCGCGTTCACACCCCTGCTTTCGTATCGCTGGGCTGCGTGATGCTGCGTACTGCTCGGCCTCCCCGACTACCGTGTCATTGTTGACGGATGGCAAACACGCTGGAATTCCCCTCACATTGCTCAGCGATTGTTGGCAGCACAGCGCATGACATTAAGCAGTACGAAGTGACACTTGCTGACATAGCAGCGGTGCGGACTAGGGGTGTTGACGCCACGAGAGTGGAGGCTGGTGAAAGAGCTATGCTCCATCCTTGGCCAGTTTGATGAAGACCACCAAATGGTCAGGTGGGACTTTGCCCTTCGTCAGGGTGGCATTGTGGTTTATTAGTTCTGAAAAGATCGTGGACTCTCGAAACTTCAGGTCCCGCCAGCGATCGGAGGAGGAGACGGACCAAGATTGGATCAGAGCCTTTTCTCTCGTCGTAATCCACAAGGCCGACGTTTCTCATTTTATCGGTCTTCGTTAGCAGTGGTTCGGGGTCACTGTCAGGGATGTGCATGGCGGCGATAGCTATCTGGGGTGCTTCATCTCAGCAAGTCAGGGCTTTGTTGTAGCTGTGCCGGAGGAAGCGGAGGTGGAGGAGGAGGTATTCTAGGACACTGTCGGTTACCGTACGTACCTGACTTGATATAGAGGTTGGAGTGTGAATGTGAGGCGCGGGGGAGGAAGAATGAGGCAGAATCAGTTTGTAGTGCCTCGACCCAGAGGTTGGGAAATCAGGCTCCATCTCTACATGAGTGCTTGGATGCTCCATTTCCTCCAACATGTTCCTCGCATTAAGGCCATCAAAATGAACAAACAGTCTATGGGTGGCCACCCTCTGGATCGGTACAAAACAAAAACTTCAGATTTCCTTACCCACCCAAATAGAGGTAAAATGAAGGAAATGGAGGACCTTGTGATTGGATCAACTGGGACATTGTTGCGGGTCTGCTTCAGTGCTCAAATGTAACGGTGGATCAACATCTGCGACGTGACGCAGTCGAGTGCCAAGCAGCGTGTTGGCGGCAGCCGAGGCAAGGTGGCAGGAAGCCTAATGGGTGACATCTGGCAAATCTTTATGTACCACCTACCAACGCTGCAATACTAGGGCACACATCCTATACAGAGACCAGCTTAAGATCATGGTGCCGACTATTGCGGTTCTCAAACAGAGTTTTTGTATGGTTCCGGACCAATAGACTTCTGGGTATCCAAAATGTACGAACGGCCGAGCTCGCTCGCCACGCCCATAGAGGTGTTGTCTGCCAGCTGGCCTGCGTTTTCTGAGGGACTTCAGCCACTGTGGACGGAGTCATTACGACAAACGCATACGGCTTTTCCACAGAATAATGTGATGTTTGACTTTCATCAAGATGATTCAGGCATGGATCTTGATGATGTTGTGGCCCCATTGGGAGGTCCCGATTAGTTGCCAGTTACTTAATTTCTTAAACAGAAATTGGTCCTCACAGTGAGCAGGCGTTTCACGCGGAAACACGGTCTGTTTCTTCATTTAGCGTAGGGGGTTTGTTGCCATTGTGCCTTTTTACTGCAAGTCGATGAATATAGTCAGTTTTTACGTTACCGGCTTTCGGATTCTTCAGCGGTGGGTACTAGTGGCATTCAGTTTGCCGTCTATGGATTACACGGACTGTTTTGTCTTGCTCACTTGCTGGGCGGCGGTTAGCACGGAGCGGTTGTATTACTTGGCACTTGGTGTCTTTACAGGACGAATTCATCACAGCCCATGTAAGTAGCTTTTTTTGTTTGTTCATTGTTACGCAGTCTACTTCAATTCACTCTTCAAAAAGATAATGTTCTCTTGAAAACTTTTGTTAAAATGATCATTTATTACTGCAATTTATATTCTCTTTTCCCAACAGTTCATTTTGCTGGTTTTGCTGTGAGGAGACTGTAAAAGACAGCAAGGTTTCATGACAACACCGTATTCATTTACTCACTTAATCTTTGATGTTTTCGCATAGTCAATGGTTTTGAGTCATGTTGGCTGTGAGATACCAGATAACAGCTATAATTATGGTCCATTTGGAACAGAAATGTGGTCTTTGGAACAGAAATGTGGCTTTTGAGGGGATTTCTCCCTACAATTTTTTAAAAGTGGCTGCTGTGTAAGTAATTTTTTTTAATTTTTGTGGTCATGATGCTTTGAATTGCAGCAACATACGGGTCTATTCTAAAAAAGGTTGTTTCTAACAGTCATTTGTTTTACAATTGTCAAAAAGTGGTCAAAGTCTTGTTTGATTTTTGGGCGCATTTTTGCTGAGTGAAATGAGTATACTAAGGTCTATTATAAAAAAAAATGTTGTTTTCTAACACACATTTGTTCTTAACAATTGTCCAAAGTGGCTCAAGGGTCTGCTTTGAATTTTTGGGCGGCATTTTGCGGTTGCATGCAGTATTCTACAGGTCTATTATAAAAAATGTTGTTTCTACAACAGACATTTGTTCTTCAGAAATTGTCAAGAGTGGCATCAAGGGTCATGCTTTGATTTTCTGGGGGCCTTTTTGCTGTGACATGCAGCTATTATATAGGTCATATTATAAATAAAAGTTGTTTCTATCAGACATTTGTCTTCACAATTGTCAAAAAGTGGCTCATGGGTCATTTTTGAATTATTGGGGGGCATTATGTGTGACATGCAGCTATACTACAGGTTATATAAATTAATTGTTGTTTCTAACTGTCATTTGTTCTTCACAATGTCAAAAGTGGCTCAAAGGTATTGTTTTGAATTTTTGGGGGCATTTTGCTGTGGCATGCAGCTATTACTAAGGTCTTTATAAAAAATGTTGTTTCTACTGGGACATTTGTTTTACAATTGTCCAAGAGTTGCTCAAGGGTCATGCTTTAATTTTTGGGGGCATTTTGCTGTGAATGCAGCTATACTACAGTACTATTATAAAAAATTGTTGTTTCTAAGCAGGGACATTTGTTCTTCACATTGTCAAAAGTGGCTATGGGGTATGGTTTTGAATTTTTTGGGGGCATTTTTGCTGGACATGCAGCTATACTACAGGCTCCTATTATATATAAATGTTGTTTCTAAACAGGACATTCATTTGTTCTTCACAATTGTCAAACAGTGGCTAAAGGTCAGTGTTTTGAATTTTTGGGGGACATTTTGCTGTGAATGAGTTACTTACAGGTCTATTAATAAAAAAAAAGTTGTTTTAACGAGGACTTTATGTTTTTCACAATTGTCATAGTGTCAAGGGTCATGGCTTTGCATTTTTGGGGGCATTTTGCTGTGACAAGCAGCTATAAAACAGGTCCTATTATAAAAAAAAATGTTGTTTTAACAGACAATTTGTTCCTTCACAATTGTTCCAAAAGTGTTCAAGGGTCATGCTTTGAATTTGTGGGGGCATTTTTGCTTGTGTCATGAAGACTATTATTACTCGGTCATATTATAATTTAAAAAAAATGTTGTTTCTAACAGACTTGTTCTTCTCAATGTATATAGTGGATAATGGGTCATGTTTTGAATTTTTGGCGGGCATTTTTGCTGTGAATATGCAGCTAGACTAAGGTCCTATTGTAAATAAGGTGCGTTTCTATTGAAACATTTGTTCTTCACAATTGTCATGAGTGGCTCATAAGGGTGATGGTGCTGTCAGAACAGGAATAGGTAGGACTGTTAAAGTACACTTATTGAAAATGGACTTGTTTTTGCACGATCTTTAACATAGCTAGAATCCCTGTATTAGAGACAAACCATTTAATAAAATTAAAAAAGAGAAAAAAGACACTGGTGTTGGTGGGATTCATTATTTTAAAAATGTCCGTTTTCTAGAATTAACTACTGAAAAACTTGCATGTACAATATAGTGTTAAAAAAATTCCTCTGAATTGTACAAGGGAAGGTACGGAAGACTTAACCCGTATGAGGTTATTCAGAGGGACATGAGTATGGAGCAGGAAGAGAAAAAAGAAAACAGAGAATTTCTCCAGACGTTGAGTAAAATGAGAAAACAATGCCATGAAAAAGGGCTCACTGGGTGGAACAAGAGCGTTAACCACCAGTATTTCAGTGAAAGTCAATTGTTCCGCACTTACGGAGGAGGCATGCGTACCCACGGTCTTAACTGTGTATGAGAAGGTGGAGAGGTATATCAACCTTCGCACTCTGTACAGCAGATGTGTTTTCTTTGCTGCGTATAAGGTCATTTTTTCCGTGTAAAAGATGACAGGAGCAGCCTGGGCTCTCACGGACAACTGTAACTCGGCCTGGCAGCTTGAACTGCGTGTTAATAAATGAAGGAGCTAGCCTGGGCATCACCGACCATGTAGTTGGCTGGTGCTGGACTTCCGTTTGTTAACAGATGGCTGACGGCAGACTAGCTCTCACTATTAGGGGAAATAGGGGAGAGCTTTCACATTTCTTATAACAATCTGATTTGTATAAAGGGTGATTTATGTGAGGTTATGTTAGTGTAAATAGGCCCAGGGTGGAACAAATTGCACAAATTTGAGGTTTAATATTTTTGGGGTGGAGTCACGTATGTGGTTCATATTTGATTCAGGGTAGTTGTATTTAATCACTGAGGACGGATTGGAGTGAAAATGAAACCATTGAATTGATTGGTGAATACTCTCAGAAAGCCAGGAGGGCAATGTTTCTCAACTAAGAAGTATGTTTTGGGGATGATTAGGAAATTTTTATTACTTAGGGGTGAATGGTGGGACGAATTTACCACAATTACACGTGTATATTTACCTTTTAAAACTGCAGGGAGGTGTAGTATGTTGTATGTTATCACACTTGAAAAAAAAGCAAAAATGATACATAATGTTAAAATATAAATAAAACTTCCTAAATAAATTCTGTAAACAAATGTCTTCTATACAAAATATTACTAAGTGACAGTACACTGTTCAAAAATTGCATAGTGCCTTTGTGATCTGTGGGTTCTAACAGGGTTTAGGGGTCCTGCTGTGGCCCCAGGGGACAGGTTAGTCTATGTCCAGTGAAACTAAAATGGTGTTGAAGGACTCCTTTTTCCGGTACTTTTTAATGTGGGGGTTCATGCAGTTTGGGCCTCATGTGTTGCCCTGGACAGGTATAGTCCATGTTCAGTGAAACTTAAATGGTGGTTGAAAGTCTCCTTTTTCCACGGCACTTTTTTAATTTGGGGGTAAGACAGGATTATTGGTATACTTGCAGTTCAGGACAGTTATTGTCATATGTTCCAGTTAACTAAAATGGTGGTTAAAGATCCTTTTCCAGCACTTTTTAATTGTGGGTTCATAGTAGTTAGATGGTATTCTGTGGTACAGATAAGGTATAGTAATGTCAGTTCAACTAAAAATGTGGTTGAAAAGAATCTTTTCCAGCTCTTTTTAATTGTGGGCAGACAAGGTTTAATGGTCCATACTGCTGGTACAGGGACAGTTATGTTATGTCAGTTCAACTAAAATGGTGGTTCAAAGACTCTTTTTGGACTTTTTAATTGGGGTCATGAAGGTTTTGGTGCTCATGCTGCGTTCCAGGACAGGATATTAATCAATGCCATTTAAGTAAAATGATGGTTTTCAATATACTGCATTGGCACTTTTTTATATGTGGGTCATGAAGGTTTAGGTTTAATGCGAGTGGTTTGCAAGACAGAGATAGTAATGGTCTGTGATTTTGTTCTGTGGCTTGTATAAACTAAGTGTGTTGCCTTAAGGATGTAGCAGTAATCCATTTGATGTTGTGGGATGTTAATTCACGCTTTTCTACATCCTCTTTCGGGGTGTAGAATGAAGGTGTTGTTCCTCTCCCATAGACTTTAATGGTCATCGGCGTTAATCTATTATGGACTATCGGATATCTTATTGATTATTGCCAATATCGACTATCGACCCGATGACGATAGTCAACGTAATCGCTCATCACTATTCACAACAGAAACACACTGCTTCATTGTGTAGCATCATGGGAAGTCATCAACCAAGATATCAGGAAGAGAATTCTGGACTTGCACAAGTGGGATTCTTCCTTGGGTTGCAATTTCAGATATTGAAGTTGCTTGTTCATTGTTAAAAACAAATTATATGCAAGTCAAAACAAGATGGGAATGTCAGTATAACACTCTGGAAGGAGTCAGTTCTGTGTTCTCAGGATGAGCGTGTTTTGGTCTGACGTTGCATATCAACACAAGAAACCAAAAGCAAAAGCCTTGTGAAGTGCTGGCAGAGATGCTCGGTAGATTGTGTCCACTATCCACAGTGAAACAAGTACTGTATATAATTTCTGAAAGGCCACTCAGCAGGAAGAAAGTCATTACTCCATAAAAGAAAACATATAAAAAGCCAGATTAATGTTTGCAAATGAAAAAGGAGCAAAACTACATTTTAGGGAGATTATCCTGCTGTTCTGATGGAAACTAATTCAATGTTTGTCATTATGACATTTATTACATTTGGAGGAAACGGAAAAAACTTGGACGCTAAGCAAACCCATCCCATTGTGAAAAAGGGGGTGGTAGCATAATGGTTGTGGGGTTGTTTTGCTGCAGTGGGACTGTTGATTCGTTTCAAAAATAGATAGCATGATGAAGAAAGAAAGATTCATTTGGCAATACTGAGCACATTTCAAGACAATCAGCAGGAAGTTAAAGCTTGGGCGGAATGGGTCTTTGAATAGACAAGACACAAAGATACTGCGCAAATGTTTAAAAATCGTGACTTAACGGATAACTAAGTCAATGTTCGGAGTGTTCCATACAAAGCCCTGATCTAAGTCTATCGAAAATTTATGGGCAAGTTCAAAAAGGCAGGTGCGAGCAAGATGACTACAACATGGCCAGTTACACTAGTTGTGGTCAGGGGAAGGGCCAAAATTCTACCAACTATTGTGAGAACTTGTGAAAGGATATATCCTTAGGATGTTTGACCAAAGTATACAGTTTAAGGGTAATATACCAAATACTAATGAAATGTATGTAATTTTGATTTGCGAAATTAATAAAAATGTTATAAAAATTTCCCTCAATATTCTGGCATTTGGCAATTAATAAGTTTGGTAATCCTAATGGACTATAAACGGGTATGTTTATTCTGATTTCATGAGATAGTGAGGAGGTGGAAACATGCATATTTGTCTTTTTATATAGTGCATGAAAACTTCTGGTTTCAACTGTACATACCTAGTAGGTGGGCTATATACCAACGTATCTACCTAAAGAGTGACCTAGATACCTACCTTTTGGGGGACCTATAAATCTACAGTATTTGAAGCATACTACTGAACGGGAGGTTTACATATCTGCCTACCTTAGTTTGGGTGTTGTTCTTAAATATTTTTTGGGGGATGGGATTTAACTACCTACTATATGGGGAAACAAAACAAGATGAAAACTTAGAGAACAAAGGGGAGCCCCATAGCTGTTTTGGGGAAATTTTACTGTTTGCATCAGAAGGGGGTCATTATTACCATTTGGGGTGCTATGGATGGGGAGTTTGTACAAAGATAGAAATTGGTAGGCAGTGCTGGAAAAGTGAGAAATCCAAGATGTTTGAATGGTAAATTCTACTATGATGAGTAGTGGCAGGGAGAAGTGGAGAAGTCGTCATGGCTGTCTGGGAAGGATAGAGAAAAAAGGGAAAAAAAGCAACTCATCAGAGAAGAGAACAACTCATTATAAAAGACTAAGGTTGAGCGATATTATCAGCAAAAGTTTAAATCGGCCCGGTTTTTGGGCTTATCAAAATTTTCCCGATCACACAAAGTTTGGGTTTTAAAACAATTTACAGATAACCTATTACTATCGCCCTTTTTCACTTTTCTTTCTTTTTTAGCGGCCACCAATCAGCTCCGAGGATAGGGGGGGGAGGAGGGTAAAAATCACCACTTAGAAAGGTAGGGATCTCTTTTTGGCAAAAATACTGACTCTTTTATCTATGCAACTGCTTTCCTGTTTGACTCATTCTCTGTCTAGTCACTTCACACAGACGTTCTGTCTCGTTTAAAAAAATAGCTGTTCTTTAGCCCCTGTTCAAAAGCTTAGAGATAGTCCTTCTAAAAGAAACCACCACCTACCTACACTTAAAATAAGTTAGTTAAGAATTTCACTTTCTTTTTATTTTTGGAAACTTTTTAAAAGGATGGATATTACCGGGGGGTTGTACCCGGGGGGGGTGGGGGGAGAGGGGGGGGAAAGGGTGGAGAAAGGGAAGGGTTTTGGAACAAGGAAGATTTTTTTGCAGCTCATTTTTCTGGTTTTTTTTCCCAGCAGCCTCTGATGAGTAAAATTTGGGGTCCCTGTTTTTTTCCATTTCATTGAAATCACTGCGTGTCAGTGCCCCCAAAAAAACCCAAAAACTTACCCCTAAATTTTAAAGGTTTTATTGCAGTCCGTGGTTTTTTTTGCCGCAAAGAGCTCAGTTGTTGGTAATTGGTTATACTTTTTCCTAGTAATTTTGCCCTTATCATGGTGAAAGGCGCCAGATTAAATCAAAATTTAACTTTTAAAAATATCTATTGCAGTCCGTGCATCTTTTTGCCGCAAAAGATCATTTGTCCGCATATTGTGTTATACAATTTGATAGAAAATTACCCTGTTGTCAGTGTCGAGGGCCCCCCAAATTTTAAATCCTAAAACTTTTTATACTTTTATTTCATAGTGCGTCTCAGTTTGGCGAATGGAATTTGTACGTAGTTGTTAAAACTTCAATTTAGTCCTCCTGGGCAGTTGTAAATCTCAGGGACTGAAGGAAAAACTTTTGATTTTTGTTTTGGGTTCTTCCCACCAACCATTTTCAAAATATTTGATAGAAACATTTTTTTCAAAATCCTAGTTGACTTTTGGGAAAATTTGTGGGATTTAAGAATCTTGATTTGCCGCTTTCAATAAGAGACTGTCAAAAACCCTCCCTGTCCTTTACATTTTTAATTTTTTAACATGGAAGAACTGCAGGTGGGAAGTGGGGAAAAAGGGGGGTAGGGCAGGAGGGGGAGGGCGGAGAAGGTCTCCTTCCATTCTGGGAAAACGCAAGCCAAGGATCGTCGGTTTCAGATTCAGGGCCCGTCCCGGGCCAGGCAGGGGATAGTCTATAGTCATGTCCCTTCAACTAAATGGTGTTTTAAAAACTCCTTTTTTTGGCACTTTTTAATCTTTTTTTTTTAGACAGGTCTAAGGGGTTTTGCTCGGGCCGGACAGGCATAGTCGATGTCCCCGTTTAACTAAAATTGGGGATGAAAGATCCCTTTTTCTGGCACTTTTTTTAAATTTTGGGGTCAACAGGTTTAAGGGTCATGCTGCTTCCTGGGCATGGGTAGCAATATCCTTTAAAATAAAATGATGGTTCATATAATCTGCCTCTGGGACTTTTTTTCCTTTGGGTCTGAAGGTTTAAGGGGGGCTCTTGTACAGACAGGGATAGGAATAGCCGTACTTTTTTTCTGTGACTCTTGTTGCCTAATTGCTTGCCTAAGATTTAGCATCATCCGTTTTCTGTTGTGGGTGTTTTTTCCGCTTCTCCTACCCTGTTTTTGTGTGTAAAATGAAGCGTTTGTTTCCCTCCCATAGACTTTTAAAGGTCATCGGGGTTATTAATTGGGGACGGGGTGAAATTGACATACGACTATCCATCCATAACATAGTTTACACAATCGCATCACTAAAAAGAGGGGGGGGGGGGGGGTCATTGGGGTAATTTACAGCAATCTCTTATATGTGTACAAAATTTTATAAACGGTATTACCACTATTTTATCATTGCATTTATAATTTTTAGAAAAAAATATTTGGTCTCACATCCCAAAAAAAATTTGGAAAAAAAAAGGCATATGCACACTGGTGGGCATAACTACAAACCCCCAAATCCCCAACACACACTCTAACACTAAAAAACTATAAAAAAAACAAAAAATTTTTGGGAAAACACTTCGCTACTTAAATACCCGAAAAATGTTTGAGTTCTTTTTCACTTTTTTTTTTCAAAAGTTTTTAAACCCCCCTGCCAATCCAAGCGACCTCAATACAATGGGAACCCCACTCTATTTCTATCTCTTGGTGCCTATTTAACATCCCCATTAGGGGGGAAGATTCCAGCTACAAGTAATTTCATTGATTTAAAAAACCTGCGCAGGTGGGGAAGGTGCAAAAAAACAACGAGGGGGTTCCACTCCAACATACAACATCTAAAAAAATATTGGGGCCCCCACATCCAAAATGTTCTGGAAAAAAAAAAGAGAAAGGTGCACATCGGTGGCTGTAACAAAAACCTAAACAGCAGCACATGCTACACAAAAAATGTGAAAAAGAACAAAAGGGAATATTTGGAAAAGCATTTCTGCTACTTGTAAACATGAAAAATGTTTGAGGTTCTTACACAAAAAAATAAATAACAAAAAGCACTGAAAAAAAAAACTGATTTTTTAAAAAAACCCCCAGCCTTGACCCCAAAATTTAATATTTTTTGATGAATGACCAAATAAAAAAATGAAAAATTTAAACCTTTTTTTAGGCCCCTTTTTCTTTTTTTAAAAAAATTTAAAAAATAAAAAAAATTGAAAAGTAGAATATTTTTTACCATTTTACAAAAAAATCTAATGTAAAAAATGACATAAAAACAAAACCTTAAATGTAACAAAAAGGTGAAATAATTAGTAGAATAAATGAGTGTGAGAAAGCTTTATAGCATTCAAAGTTATACGAACTAAGCAAAAGAAAATGTGCGAGTAAATGGGAGTGGTCAGGTACTGAATAATGGTGATGTGTCACAACTTGGAGCAATATATTAATGGGGTGGGGAAGGAGAATAGATTTTTTTAAGTGCAATTAAGCCTAGAAACAGCCTGATTCCTCTGTTTTGTCTTTTATTCTGTTTTCATCATTATGTTTGGGAGCCGATTTATTTTACCGAGGGCATTTTTGTTGGGTGGATTGAAAGATCTGTTTTGATTTTTCAATGCATCCTGACTAATCCAATTGACTTATAATGGGGCTGACAAGTTTCTATTTTATTTTCACAGAAAAGTATTCTGCAGACTGTCCATCAGAAGACAGTGAAAACATGCCAAAAAAAAAAAACTGGGGGATAATTTTTTTTCAAAAATGAAAAAAGAACGACTATTCTAAAAGTTAAAGAGGATATTAATAAAGTGTATTGTCATGATTGTCCCTATAACACAACCTAAATAATTTGGTAGGGTAATCTCACTTGAGTTAAAAATTTCAAAAATGTAAGTTTTTATGTAAATTTACTTGATTGAATGGTGAAGGTCTTTAAAATTAATCTTGACTTACTGAGTGCATTGTTTATCTTGTTCTATGTATGGATATGTACATCCTTTGAGCAAATATATTGCAAACTAAGAGAAGATTTGTAAACTAATCCTTTTAACCAGACTATTTTTTTTTTTTGGACTGCCTGTTTGCATTGTTAGTCTAATATTAAACCTTTTTTAAGTTAGCTTACTTTAAGTCACTAACTGTGCCAAAACTTTGGTTCACTTTTTGATGCACGGCACTGCATACAAAGAAACACCCCTCTATACTGAGGCCATGCCCCTTTCACTGAGGTCACAACACAGTTGTTGAGCGAGGTGCAGAGGTGTCTAGAAACTGCTTACAATAGATAATAAATATGGTGTAACATATGTACAACATTATTTTGCTGCAAATTGTGGCAGAATTCAAGTGCAACTACATTGAGAAATGTGCTCCATTGTCATCTGCCTGTAATGATTTCTGGCCGCAAAGCTGGATGGCTGGACACCGGAGGCTGATAAACGGATGCTGCAGCAGTAAACAGGTGACAGAGTCCCAGACAGGTTACAGAATATATTCAGCAGCAGGAGACAGCAGAGAGAAACTGGAGGACAACACGTCAGGACACAGCAGTGAAAACAGGTGCGCTGGACAATTGCAGGGTTAAGCACACGTTCAGCAGAAGCACTGGAAACCCGAGGGTTAACCTAGCAGGAGCTTCAGCAGCAGAGGTCTAGTTCTAATGATGAACACCAACGAACTGACACTGAGTCCAGGGAGGAAGTTCCTTATGAAGGAAAGGGTCAGAGGTCACAGGCAGGAAGCAGGAGCACTCTGTGCATAAATGTCCGCAGGCTGGCTCGCGCGCGCGCCCTATGGGATGTGCACACACACTGGGGAAGCCACAGAGGACAGACACGTGTGGAAGCAGGACCAGGTGAGCAGCAGGAGCAGGTACAGAGCATAGAGAGACTGCCGCTGTAAGCCCCGCACAGGGAGCCACAGCGGATCCACACACAGGGGCACGGACACGACCGCGGTCCGAGGCACAGGCCGCGGCGCGATCCTTGACAGTACCCTCTCCTTAAGCCCTCCCCTCCAGGCTAGCCGGGTACCCCAATAACGGCTAGGGGTAACCACCTCCTCCTTGGTATCCCAGGAACTGTCTTCAGAGGAGGCGTCCCGAGATTCCCGGATTACTTCTTGAATCGGGGGGGCAGACGCAGAATCAGTAGGCAGGGGGAGTGGTGGGTGGGAAACAGGAGTGTCTTTACAGACCAGGAGCTCTTCTTGTGCTTGAGGGTCCTCTTCAGGCAGTACCGCAGAGTCGGGCAGGGAAACGGGTGGGCGGGACTGCACAGGATGGGCAGACTTGAGGCAGCGAGAATGACATGGCTCGCCCCACTGGAGAACTTCACCCGTTTTCCAATCTAGGGATGGATTGTGACGCTGTAACCATGGTAGGCCAAGCAAGACTGAAGCAGGTGTATTAGGCAAAACGTATAACGAGATGTCCTCTTGGTGGGAGCTTCCAATTTGAAGAGACAGAGGCTTGGTACGGTAGCGCACTGGTTCTATCAGGATCTCCCCGTTGATTGAGGAGAAACGCAGTGGTTTATCCAGACAGGAGACAGGCAGGCAATACTTGTCAAGCAGAGATGGGTGGATAAAGTTCTCAGACGAACCAGAGTCCAACAAAGCAGAAACTTGAATTTTAGTACAGGAATCAGAACAGAGAGTGACCGGGGTGGTCAGACGAGGAGGAGAGGCATCTTTACTCAGAGACACTTCACCCACAACACCATGGCATGGAGGTTTCCGGGGCACAGCATGGTGGACTGAGCAGTTCTTCAGGTAGTGCTTGGGACTGCCACAGTATAAACACAGGTTCAGACTGCGCCGGCGAGTGCGTTCATCCAGGATTAGATGAGCGCGATTCACCTCCATAGGAACCTCTTGGAGGAACGCAGGTGCCTGGTGAGATAGACTTGGGGGTGAAGGTACAAGGCGAGGCGTAGACTTGTGAGGACGGAAGGGCGGTGACTGCTGGCGAAGCTCTAACTCTCTTTCAGAAAAACGTATGTCGATTTTCGTAGCTAGAGCAATGAGGTCGTCCAGTTACTTGGTAGGTCCCGCCACCCTTCATCCATAATCCCCACGGGCCCCCCAAAGGGTGCA